>LKUV01000008.1:600000-842375 GCA_001414455.1 Hymenoscyphus fructigenus | reverse complement strand
GCTTGCCACTCACATACTTAAGCTCACAGGATCCGACCCCTCTTTACCTTTACTCTTCATGCAATAAAGATATAGGAATACAACCACTTATTGCATTACACTTTATGACTACTAAGTCATACTAACACTGATCAGTGAGCGCGCACAGATCAGATACACTTGTTAACTACCTCTGCCCCTTCTCGGATTGTGGTATGTGTTAATGTAGTGTGGTAGTATCATAACTTGAAGAGTAAAGTCCCTCTCTCGGACTGTGGATTCATACTTTACTACTGCAACAAGCATGTATAGAGCGCCTTCTCGGATCGAGTTCTAGAAGTGCTGGAATTGCAAAGACTAAACACTTGCAACTTGATTGCTGTCAGTACCCTCATACCCTCATTCTCACCCTCACTACGCCCTTACGATATTCAGTGAATTTACCCCTCACTTCGACTTCGCGAATACCCTCGAACCTCGGAAGAGCCGGAATCCAAGGCTTTCCACACCCCCACACCCTACTCTCAAACCTCTACCTGACCTTGCTTAGTCACAACATAGCTGAACCAATAGAGCCACCAAGAGAGCTTAGTAAGGATGACCTTACGAAGTTTGTTGCTGAGTATATCAACAAATACAACTAGATAGAAGACAACGATAAAGTACTTTGGGCTACTTTTCAAGAAGACTTTGAAGGCTAGGATGAAGATCACTTTACAACAGCCAACAGATCCTAAGTCACTAAGCTACGCAAGACACTTCGTTGTCAAGGTATATAGATTGAGATAGACAGCAAGAAAGCACATATAGCCACAGCACTTGTCAACACACTCAAGGAGGTTAACTCAGTTGAATGGACAGACACAGAAATATTAGCTATTATAAAGAATAGAGACACAAATTCAACAAGGTTTAATTGATAACACAAGACGATATACAACCCCTCCTTTCAATACAGGGATTCTTTTCAACCTGCTCAACCTTAAGAAGCTCAACCTCAAGGCACTCCTCAAGGCAATTCTCAAAGCACTCCCTAGGCCATTGCTCAAAGCACCTCTCAAAGCTTCCCTTAGACGCCTCAAAACACTCAACAAAACACAAACCCTTTAAACCCTGCCCCTTAGCCAAATCAACGTATAAATTTTCCTACCTCATACCAGTTCCAGCAACCCCAGACAGGCATAAATCCCTCTCTGTCCCAACAAGCTCCAGCTGCTCAGGCAACCAATAGCAGCACTATACCCCCTGCACCTTCTGTACCACCTACGCCCCTAGTACCCCTTGTACCTCCTATACAACTGTGGCAGCTACCTCATACCCAATTACAAGCAAAGCCAGGGTATAGACAAGAATTAACGAACGTGGCAAAAACCTATACAGACAACATGAGATATAGAGGTACTAGCGATAATTTTAGACTCAAAATCACTATTCTCTCTAATGTTTGCATTAGGTGTGACGTACCTAATGTAGCCTACGCAAAAGCCCTGTCTATTATGCTCAAGGGCTTGGCTTTGGACTTCTACTACGCTACTCTTGCTACTGCTAACCTGCCTTTTCAAGACCTCTGCCGTGCTATTCAGGAACATTTTGAGGACGCAAGCTATAAGCGAGCTACACTTATGGAATAGAACAACCTAAGTCTCAACCTTGTTAAATCCCAGAACCCAGATAAGACAACTACTCAGTCTTTCCAACTCCTAGTAGCTAGGCTTCAAGTACTTTGTCATAGACTTACCCAGGATCTCTAAACTGACTCCTTCTTCTCAAACAAGCTTGTACTTGCTTGTGAGGACGCCCCTGAATGCTAGATTGCATGCTCTGCTCCACTGTTACCTTCTCTGCTGTCAGCTACTATTAGTGCTCTCAAAACCTTAATTACTACTTATGAGCACGCCCACAGTACTACTACTGTCAACCTAGCAGCGACCTATATAACAGATCGTAGGTTTCAATCTACATGTAGCAACCCACGTAGTAGCCAGAGACGTGGTTACTGTGGAAACAACAGTCGAAAGTAATGCTTTGTTTGCAAGAAGTAGGGCTGCTGGTTAACAAACCACTCTAAGCGTGAGCACAACCAAGCCAGGGGTCACTTTAGGGCAAGATATTAGAGTAACCTCAGAGGTGAATTCAATGAGCCTACCTTTGAAAAGTCCTTTAGGCAATATGTCCTAGAGTGTAAAGGAGAAGAACATAATCACAACAAAGCCTTTCAAGCTACTGTACTTAATAACAAAGATCAAGAATTTTCGACTCCTAAGCTTGAAGAGAGTGAGAGCGAGAGTGAAATTTTCCTAACTTCACTTAGCGAAATTACAACAACAAATGCTACAAATATCACAACCAAGCTCTCTGAGACAGCCTGCTTTCATGCTCTTACTGGCTCACAACCTACTACTACTAAAGAAGAAACCGAGGCTCTAATAGCCACTGGAGTTAAACACTATAACTCTAGCTACTTCTTTGGTATCATGATTAATACAGGAGCAGCCCTGAAATCAACTGTAGGCTATGACTAGTACCTAGTGTACAACTCAATTTGGAACACTCCTATTACTACAGCCTTAAAGGGCAAAGTAACTGTCAAGTTTGGAATTAGGGTAGCAGCCTCCTTAGGCTCAATATGTGTTAATTCACCTATTGGCCTAATTAAATTCCACGTACTCTAGACAGACACCCTCTTCCTGCTTTGCTTAGCAGACATGGACAAATTAGGCGTCTACTTCAATAACCTGAAAAACACACTTATTTCCCTATAAGGCGAAGTGTTAGTTGTACGTTGCTTTGGGCACCCCTTCCTGCTTTGGGGAGAGTCATTAGGCTCCTTTCTACAGGAGTCCCCAAGCCAGCTTACAGAGACTGAAATTCGCTGACTCCACAGGCGCTTTGGACACCCATCTATTAACTGCCTCCAGCTCCTACTAGAGTGTGCCAGCTACAACGTCAATTCAGATGTACTCAAGCACCTAAACAAGTACTGCCACTATTGCCAAAAACATAGAAAATCCCCTAGCTGCTTTCGCTTTACACTCTATGACAATGTTGAATTTAACTATAATATATATGTTGACATTATGTATATTAACAGCCAACCTCTATTGTATGTTATAGATGAGTGTACCTGCTTTTAAGTAGGCAAGTAGCTACGCTAGATCTTAGCTAAGCATATATGGGGAAAACTCCAAGAGTGCTAGGTCAACACCTACCTAGGACCCCTAGACTTAATTACTTATAATACTGGTAAGAACTTTGTGAGCAAGGAGTTTAGGCAATATACAGGTTCCATGGGAATTCATACTAAGGTTGTACCTGTAGAGGCCTACAACTCCATTGGGATAGTTGAGCGCTACTATGGTCCACTTAGGAGAGCATACTCAATTATAACTAAGGAGCTCCCTGACCTTGCTAAAGACACAGCCCTCTAAATGGCTTTTAAGGCAATCAACGATACAGTAGGACCTGACAGCCTTGTGCCCACCCTACTTGTATTTGGCGCTTATCCACGCATAAGTGAACTTGACGCTTCCTCACCTTCTATTAGCCAGCGCTCAGGCACACTCAAGAAGGCCATGGAGGAGCTGTGTAAACTCCAAGCAAAACGCTAAATCAACGATGCCCTTAATCAGTGCAATAGCCTCACCAATAGCCTACTCAAAGATCTGCCCCTTAATTCAGATGTACTTGTGTGGCGTAAACCTGGGAAGTGGACTAGCCCCTTTACGCTTGTAGGAATGGAAAATAAGGAGTGTATTATTAAACTCCTAAGCAGACCTACAAAATTCTGCTCTACAGCAGTAAAACCCTACCTTACAGACCCAGACTTCTAGACGCCACCAGCTACCCAGGAACCTGAGGACCATGAAAAACCTAAAGACTATGAGGAATTTCAGCCACCTGCGTCACCTAAAGTCATTCAGCCAAGGCGTGGCCTAGACAGGCCATCAAAGACTCAAAATCAAAGGCAGCCACAAGAACAACCCTATAGCCAGCCTCCAAAGCATGGCCTAGGGAGACCACGAAAGCAACCAAGTACCTTGAATATCGACGTCTATTTCGCTAAAGACGCCACTTCCACTGCCTCTGCTTTTAGTCAATTTAAGCACTCCCAGCAACAAGAAGTCAACAGATTAATTAGATGTAAAGTCTTTGAATATATCCTGCCATGTAACCTACTAGGAGACGCTAGAATATTTAATTCAAGGTTTGTGGACAGCATCAAAAACAAGGGCACAAATAAGGCATATGAGAAATCAAGACTTGTTATCTAAGTATACAACAATGAAAATAAATCTCAAGTCCTAACTCAATCACCTACAATTCAACGAGTAAGCCAGTGAATTATACTTGCTATAGCTGCAATATGCCTAGAGTTAAATGTCTACCTAAGAGACATTACTTAGGCATATACCCAGTCAACCACAAAGCTGAACTAGGATTTTTATGTACGCTCACCACAAGGAGTCCCCTAGTGGAGTAGTATCTACCTCAAAGTCATAAAACTACTCTACAGTGTACCTAAAGCTGGAAACCACTGGTTCAGCACCTACCACAATCACTACCTCGAGAAGCTATGTATAGCTTAATCTACATACGACCCCTGCCTACTCTCTATCAGCAAGCTAGACTAATTTGGAATTGTCAGCCTTTAGACCAACGACACTTTAATACTAGCAAACCCAGGGTTTGCTACAGCTGAAGAGAAGGAATTAAAGAAAGCTGAATTTATTTCGAAACCCAGGGAGCAACTTACTAGCGAGCACCTACTTAAGTTTAATGGCGGCAAAGTCACCCTCCAACTAAACAGCTCAATACTCTTGACCCAGGAAGGCTATACCAAGAACTTAAAGCCAGTGAGCACTTCACCAATGGACCTAGTAAGTTCCCGGGGCAACGTTTGCCAGAGTGCCTCAATCAGGGACTAGTACATAGCCCAACGAGCACGTGGGGCCTACCTGGCGACAGTCTTACAACCAGAGGCTGCTTTTGACCTCTCCTTCGCTGCCCAGAAGCTTAACCCTCAAAGCTAGGACATCACACTCCTCAATAAGCGAATCCAATGGCAAATTGACAACCCCACCAGAGGCCTCCAATTTATTAAGCTAGACAAGAATACCCTCAGACTAGTCATATTCACTGACTCCTCCTTCGCAAATAACGAGGACTTCACCTCCCAAATTAGCTATGTTCTTGTACTAGCAGATAAACCAGGGAACGCTAACATTTTGCACTGGTCCTCTGTTAAGTGTAAGAGGGTTACACGGAGCGTTTTGGCCTCTGAATTGTACGCAATGAGCGCTGGATGCGACATGGCTACATCTGTCAAGGCAACCCTAGAAGCTATCCTTGGTCTCAAAATACCCCTTATAGTTTGCACTGACTCAAAGTCACTTTATGAGTGCCTAGTCAAACTTGGGACTACCAAGGAGAAGCGTCTTATGATAGATGTAATGAGCCTACGACAAGCGTATGAGCAGCGCGAGATTAGCGAAATTAAGTGGATTAATAGCAATACTAACCCAGCGGACGCTATGACAAAATCCAAGGCTTGCCCTGCTCTGCGTAATCTGATTGATACAAACAAACTTGATATCAAGGTCACTGAATGGGTTGAACGTGGAATTGAATAGGAAATAAGGGAGATGATTAGTTAGATGGAATAGGCGCTTCCTTTCTTTACCCCTTACTGTCTTTACTGCTTTCTAGCCACTTTTAAAGTAGGCCCAGTGTCGTTACATATTCTTGGTGAATAGCACCTTCCACGACAGCTCAGTTGATCCACGTGCTTGGGCTCATGTGAGTGGCTTGCCACTCACATACTTAAGCTCACAGGATCCGACCCCTCTTTACCTTTACTCTTCATGCAATAAAGATATAGGAATACAACCACTTATTGCATCACACTTTATGACTACCAAGTCATACCAACAGTAACCTTAATGGTAGGGTTTCCCGAAGCAACAATAACTTCACATTCGGTTTAACGATTGAGCGGGATTTTTAAAATCCCAAACAATTGCTTTAAAACACCTTAATCGGGTTGAAATTTAAAATTGATAGAGCCTTTTATATCAACTGATAACCAGCTTATTCTAATAACCGTTTTGCTCATTATAGACCCCCTCTAGTATCTTTCGAGAGCGACAATCAAAATTAAGAAAAGAGAATAGTAAACTCCTAAGACCTTAAACTAGCAAAAAATCAAGATAACTCCTCTCAATGAACCTATGAACAAAAATAAAAATTCAGTCATCTTCCGCTCTACAAAGAAATTGAGAGGTCTTAATCACCCCGAAATAATCACACCCTAAAACTTCTCGATCAATAACGACAATAGACCGAGAATAATTCGCATAACAAGGTAGGAACAATTGCAATCGAAGTATCCTACACAAACAAGCATTTCCGCTCCATAGACAATAAAAGAGGCAGTAAACATCTCAATAGTATAAAAAAGTACCCCAGATAGTTAGAGTATTTGAGGTTGATTGTTCTAAAAAGCTAGGCTCCCGGTGGAGAAAATAAGTGGCAGCATAATTTAGGTCCCTGCTAAATTGCATCGCGATAAATCAATAACCACCTATCGTAAAAATATGAAATAAATATGGATAGGTGCGCAAGAGGCTAATTTACGTTGGTCATGAACATTGAGAGTTTTTATATTATATGCGTCGAGTTATGTTCGTTGGTATTTCTTGAAGCATAAAGTAATGCTGGCACTTATTTTGTCCACCGGGAGCTAGGTTAATATTCTGAACAGTGTGGGCAAAGATTACTCAACTACTCAAGTAGTACTCTGAGTTACTTTGAGTTACTCTGAGTATTGTAGAGTAGAGTAGGTATTCACTACTCTACTCTACTCTACTCTACTCTACTCATTTCCCACACTGATTCTGAAAATCCCAAAGTTTTCAAGAGAATCACTTAAATTACTCTGGCAATTTGGACCAACGAGAAAGAGCTAGGTATGAAGTTTGAATCTGAAGATTTTACTGCCGCTTTGTCCATCCATCTCGCGCCTTCTCCGATAATCGGCTTGATTATTCCAGGAACTGGGGAGAATTGATATTCCTACCCTCTTCTTGTCCAAGTCTTATCCTATTGAGTAAGCTGCGAGTAAGCCTAGTAACAATTGTGGGCCAAAAGAAGTCACGGGTAAAGCATCACTTTGTCGGGGAAGTCATCACTAGTTAGACAATCCATCACTTGTGAAGTAAGCTATGACTTGTCGAGTAAGCCATTCCTTGCCAAGTAGGCCACCAAGTAAGCCACAAAGTAAGCTACTCATTTGTTAAGTAAACCACCACTTGTCAAGTAAGCCATTAATTTGTTAAGTAAACCGACTCAACCAGCTAATCCACAAAATACCAAGTAATCCATCTAACCAACAAGTGTGGGGGCCGAAAACGAAAGTAGCGAGTAAGCCACCAAAAAGCAAGTAACCCAAGCACCAAGTTTGAGGACCAAAAGAGATTGAAAGAGCAAGCTACCAAATGAGGTCACGAGTAAGCCAATGAAATAATAAAGTAAGCTACCCAAAACAAAATGACGTGCGCCATCCAGCCAGTTAGAATTACTCGAGCAAGTCCCCAAATCTCGCTCACATCACGTCACATCATCATCTTCACTCAAGAGTCTAGAAAAAATACATTCAACAGGTGAAATTAACTTCAGCGTCCACCCCATCCATCCATCCCTATCTACATTTTCCAAATATGTCTGCACCCTCCTTCCTCATGCCATCTTCCTCGTTCTCCCACCCCCTCTTCCTTCAAAAGACTAATGGTGATGTGATGCCGCGCAACAACAAAACAGGAAAAAAGATGCATGATATTGAGAAGACGAAAAAGGAAGTACGATGGATGAGGAAAAAACTCGAAAAAACTCGAAAAAAAAACTCAAAAAGTCTCTCCCTCAAAAAGCAGCAGAATCAGGAACAACAATGTAAAGAATCAATCAGGGATATCAAAGGTGGTGTACTCCCGCAACATGTTCCTTTCCTTTCCTTCTCCATTCGGCCTCCGCATTAAGCGCTCGTTCCTTCGGATATGGAAAAAAGAAAACGAAAAAGCAAGCACCATCAATATCATACACTCAGACCCCAACTCCCAAGTCCGATTTACCCAAACATTAACTGCCTCCCATCCACTCCATTCGCTCTTTCCTTCCCCAATCGTCTGTTTGTTTCCATTATCAAATTAAATTAAATTTTCCTCTTAATCCTTGTGCTTATCAGAGAACTTGGCCCTGATTCTTCCAAAGATGCTGGTACGCTTCTTCTTCTTGTCAGCAGCGGCGGTGCTAGCTGGGGACTCGGTGGCCTTGCTACTGCTTGCAGGAGCAGCGGGTGTCTCGGTCTTTGCAGGAGTTGCAGGTGTGTTCTTGTCGGTTGTAGCTGGTGCGGAAGATGATGTCTCATCAGCTTTAGCAGAAGATACACCCGTGGTGACGATTGGTTGAGTCTGGGTGTGAGAGCCTGGAACTGTTCGAGGCGACACATCACGAGACTCAATTGGCTTGGATGGTGTTGCTGGAGCCTCAAGGTTGTCGGTGGATGTGATCTTTGGCTTTGGTGCTGGTTCACCAGTTGAAGTTTCAGGCTTAACCTCTTTCAACAATTCCTTTTCGACGGCCTTCTTCTCCAAAACAGCTTCCTCATTGCTGGCGGCTTCAGGGGCCTTGCCAGACTCGGCAATTGACTCCTTGACAATAGCTGGGGTGTCCTTGGCTGGTTCCTCGCTGGTTGTAGATTTTCCGTTGGTCTTTGACAATAACTCCTCCTCAACGGCCTTCTTTTCTAGAACTGCCTCTTCGTTGCTAGCAGCTTCTGGGGCCTTACCAGACTCAGCAATCGACTCCTTGACGATTTCTGGTGTGTCCTTGGCGACTGGCAAATCCTTGGTGGACTTTTCGTTGGAGGCAGCGTTCGTTTGGTCGATTGACTTCTGTACAGATTCTGGCAACTGGCTGGTAACGGATTCTGGCAGCTGGCTTGTAACAGACTCTGGAAGCTTTCCTGCTGCAATAGCAGCACCACCAACGGCAGCACCACCAACAGCAAGAGCAGCTCCACCAATGGCGGCAGCGGCCTCGCCTGAAACTCCCTTTTCGGTCTTCTCTGTGCCCTTTCCACTTGTTCCCTCGGCTGTGGATGGAGCAACTGGAACTTCGCTCAAAAGCTCCTTCTCAACGGCACTCTTTTCCTTCACTTCTTCGGGGACAGCACTCGCCTCTGCTGGGAATCCTGCCTTTTCCTGGCTTTCCTTGACAACCTCGGGAACCTTGGTCGACTCGAGCGGTACATCTGCGGCTAGTTTAGAAGTTGTGGTTTCAGGGCCGGCAGACTGTATCGTTGGGGCAGCATCAAATGTTCCGACACCTGAGGTTCCAATGGGTAAGCTTGACTCAGGAATCAAATTCTGGGAGATTGGTGGGAGATCGAGAATTCCGGTGCCTTTGGTATCCCGCTCACTTTGAGGGGTGACAACCGGAGGAAGCACTGGAGGAAGTGCATCACCCTTCTCATAAGATTCCTTGTCGGTGTGAACTGCTGAAGTAGTCGTATTTCTAGTCAAAGCGCTGACTTCTGGGAGCTTCTCCCCAGGAGCAACTTTAACCGGGTTAACGGCTCCAGCGAAAGCAGGAAGTGGGGATACGCTGAATGTCTGCTCAGACTCACCCTTTGCTTTATCTGCAGCGACTAACTCGGGGTCATCGTGAACACCCGATGTTAAAGTGTTGGCGGTAACTGTACTTGGTTCGGGAATCTTCTCTCCGGGTGCAACCTTAATAGGGTTGACGGCACCCTCGAATGCTGGTAGTGGTGATACGCCCAAAGTAGGCTCTTCACTCTTCGCCTTGTCTGCTGCCACAAGTTCTGGATCGTCATGAACACCAGAGTCAATAGTGTTTTTGTTGAATGAGGCGGTATCTGGAATCTTCTCCCCAGGCGCAAGTTTTATCGGGTTAACTGCACCATCTGCAGCTGGTAGAGGGTTTACAGAGAATTTCTCTTCTTCCTTTTCTACAGCTGCTGGAGTCTCCGGGAATGCACCGGGTAGATCTGATGATCCAGTATGCTCAAGAGGCGCCTTTTCGTTTTCGAGAGGAACATCCTTGGCCAATTCGGCCGTGGTAGAGTTGGGTGCAACTCCTGACATGATCCCAGCAGTTTCGGGCTTGTGCTTGATAATTCGGTCGGTCGTGAGTACGTTGTTCAGATTTCCTGAGGCGTCGTTCTCTTGAGGTGCCGTGTGATCGGTAACCCAATTTCCGTCTACAACGAACTGGAAAAAGGCGAGTTAGCAAATGTAGGTGAAAGCTTAAAAATGGAGCAAAAAGCAACTTCGGACGAGGTTCGCGGAGGAAGTTTCTTTTATTTGAAGGGTTCAACAGGGCTTATATGGCGGGGTTGGGAATAGGCGACAGCTGATGGTCCAAGCACGCAAACTGGGAAAAGCGTCACTGAATGGGGCCATAGGCTGGCGCCTGACCCCAGCAATCAATGAATTTCCAAGTCTGAATTCTTCACCGCTTCAAGGAAATGGGATCGCAAGAAGCTAGAACGCGTCATACCCTGGAAGGTAACCTCAATGACAGTTCACCGCACTAGCCCATGCCAGGTACTCTGATAAGGTACGTCGATTCCGGGGAATATTAAACTGACGCATTCCCGAGACATATTTCGAGATCTTTGTCCTGAGCAAACGACACCACTTGACGGCGCTTCTCGCGGATTGAAGCCGACGAAATTTCTGCCCTCGACACTCTCGACAATTGGCATTTCGCCCAATGCAAATTCTTGACGTCCAAACACAAATAAATCCAACTCAATCTCGACGCACCTTGTAGTAGATCTTCTCATCTGCGCTCTTGAGAGTCACATCCTTCTCGAAGACGTCACCAGTCTTGACCAGCTTCTCGCTCTTCGACCAGTCGTCAAATGTTCCTGTAACATATACCTCGGAAGCGGGATGGTCCCTAGTAGCAAATCTGTCAGTAACATGTCCTGGAAAATACGTTGGATGTATGAGATGGGCCGAGGGGAGCTATGTAGAACCAGCAAGTCCGCACAGCTCCAAGCGCACCGCGGTCGCAGAACAACAACCAAACTTATGGCATTGCCGCATCCGAATTGACGAAGTAGATAACTGTGGAGATAATGCGCCGGCATACCATTTAAACACGAAGCTTCCCATAGTGTCTGAGTGGTGAGGTTGGACGACGTTGACGTGACTGGTTCCAAAAGACGATAGAGGCTAGAACGTCGGAGATCTCGGAGTCGCGGCGACAAAGTCTAGAAGGAAGTTGAATGTTGGATTGCTGTCAAAGGAAGATGCAACTGTAGGCAGTGGAGGATGCGAATGCGATATTAAGGAAATGAGGACTTCGCAAGTGGATACTGCGAGAGCAACACTGTTAGCATGCTGTGGGGTGCACCTCGAGCTGTTTGATAACTAGCCAGTTTGGAAGGTGGAAGCGAACCTGGAGAAGAAATGCGACGACGTGAAATGTGCGCAGGACAGCGGATGAGGACGAGTTCTCGAGGTTGGTTCTTTCTGGCAAGCGCGATGGGTCTAATTGCGAGGAGAGGGAGATGGAGATGAATGCAGGTAGGTGCGCTGCGATACGGTAGGTTGATGGTGGGCGAGAGAGCAACGCAGCAGAGCACAGCTTGGCCGGAGCTTTTGGCGCTACTGTAAGATCGGTAGGTCTTGCACCCTGGAAATTGCACCACTTCTACTAGTAACTACTATCAATTTCAGCTGTATACATCGCCTGGTAAGCTGAAGATCGGGTAAGAAAGGTAAATCCACTCTCCAGGAAAGTGAATAGAGGTGGAAATTTGCTGGTGGTGTTTCTTCCAATTGAGCTTTTCCCGGTTGTTTTCACCAATTCGCTGGTGTGGTTGCGTGCCCCTGAATCCTTGAGCACCGCCAACCCGAGGTCTTGTAATTTACGCACGCGCGGGGCGAGAGCTATGTCTAGATAGCTCTTAACACCATTGTTTCAATCCAAATCTGTTACAAAAAGGATTCAGATTGTGGAAGCGAAGAATCATATACTCATTCCAAGATCGAGAAACTCATCGGGGTCATACGAAGTATCAATGGAGCTCAATCTGGTCCTTCGTGACACCGAGCTCGCTGAAGAGGCGAGTGAATTCCCAGCAAAATGACGTCTTACCTTAGAACGAAAATGCCATTGTGACCTGAACCTGGCCACCCCAGTTCGTTTGTTTCGCCCTATTATATGGAGTCATTGATTCCACAACGTGATTTCCTTTGCCACTTCATCGATCTTTTCTCTCTTGGGATTGTATTGGAGTTTTGTTCTTCTATGAGGCTCGGATCAGACTCGCTAAAATCAAATATAAAGGGGGTGGAGGTAAGGATATATGAAGACGACAGATGTGTATCCAGTACCTAGGTAAGTCAAGTTAAGAGTTATTCTAACAATTTTCATCCTATCAACTGACAAAATTCAATTGTCTAAGTAGACACTCGTCGGGATGCTTATGGAGGGCCAAATGCACCTCGGCTGGGACGCTCACTGCAGCATAGCTAAGGTAAGGTAGCTGATGTATGCAAGTAAGATACTGTACAACGCAAGGAGACATGCTACTGCAGTCTCAAAAAAATGAAGAATTAATTACGGCCCTAGTCTTACTATAACTATTGCTTGCCATCCTCCCCACCCCGCAAACCAAGCAGGGCTCTCACATCCGTCACCCATTGCAATCCCTCTAATAGAGGCACCAAATGCAGTAAATCATTATCCGTTGGATCATTTATCCATCCTTCTATTGGAATGGCGTTATCTGTGATAAAAGTTAGCATAAATCACATCCCGAAAGAAAGGATTTGACCTACCTCGATGGAACATATAACTCAAAGGGCTATTGTCAAGAATCATGACTTTACTGAGATCAGGCTCCACAGAGCTCAAATCCTTGATGAAAGCGCCATGTCGAAAGGTACAATGTTGGCGGTAGTATCTACCAGAAAAGAATTTGCGCTCCTGCTCCAGCCAGTCTATCACTGGATCTGCATACTCTTGAACAGAAGCTGTGAAAATAACAAGGTTGTACCATTTACAAACCTAATCTCACTTAGTAGATATCCAGGACCGAATTTCATATATATCAACATACCTTCCGCAAAAAGTCATCACAATGTGGTCTTTTGTGCACATAATACAAGATAGGATGTTGAGGCCCCAATGTTGCAGTCCCACCAGCTCCGACTGGCATATTGAGTTTCACCTCCACCATATGACCTGTACTCATGCGACCCCCTTTGGCCATGCTGTGGATTAACGTTTCATCCAGATCAAGGATCAAGGTCTTTTGTATTAATTTTCCGCTTGGTGCATCTGGAAGCACATATGAAGGTTGCCGCTGTGGAATGAGCGGACGAGGTGCCGCGGGGGCGCGGGGGTATTTGGTCATAAGAAGCGACGAAGAGGGCGAAGTTGGTGATTTTATAGAAGCCGGGTCGGTCGTCGATAATGCGCCAGAGCCGTTGCTTTGGGTGCTTGTGGACTGTGTACGGCGGTGTTTTCTCTGGCGCAAGCTATCCTCATTATGTAGTCTTATTCGTATCGAGCGCCTGGCGGGAGCGGTCTCATCTGCAGTTTCTAGCGATTTCGAGCGGGTGTGCCTACCAGACGAAGATATTCCAGCTTCAATGATGGAACGTTCTCGCTCTGATTCTGATTCTGAGGAAAGCCCTGACGAAGAAGAGTTTGATGATATTTTCCGGCCCCCTTTGACAGAAGCTCGTCGACCATGTGAGATTTTCCCGCTACTTGGATCCCCCATACGCATATCTTGGGATGATATGCCCAGTTGACTTGTAGACGCCCTTTTCCCATTTCCAGAAAATGCAGCGCCTAGTTTCCTGAACTGCGAGAATGGCGCAAAGCTCCCCTTATCATCATACAGACATGCGATCAGGTATACACCTGGCGCGGCGAAAGTAGAAAGAATCCATCGTATTGACTCTATCACTGCAGCCGATATTCTCTTGGGAATCATATGCCAACCATACTGCGTGGTCCCAGGATACCCACCAGCTTCCTTATTCAACAGAGGGGTATCTTCATGTATTATCGCAGTCTCGTCGTCGAAATCGGCATCGTGGGCACTCCCCTCCCTTTCTCCCTTCTCATCCAACAGAGCCTCTCGCGAGTTCCTTCGGGAGCCTGTTACTGCAACCGACGAGGGAAGATTGGCATAAGAGCCGTTTCGTGAGGGCGATGGAGTCTGCGGCGGCGAAACTCGCGCCGAGAGGATATTCAAAGAGTTCATCGTCCTACGGAGCCATGAAGGTCGATTTCTCGGGTTTGCCGGTAAACGTGGATGCCGAATGGGCTCGAAGCCTGGCTGTGGAAAGGCGCGGGATAGCTGTGATCCACGATAGGAATGTCTCTCGAAGGCGCTCGTGACAGGAGTTATTTGGTGAAGTATCAGTATCCGGGGTGTTCTGGATGCGGGAGCTGTAGCTGTGGCTGTTGTTTCTTGTAACTGTAGATCTTTCTGGCGATGATTCTTACCCTGGGCTTAAAGGCAGGCCAGTGGCTCAAACACGTATTGGAAGAATGAAATATGTACCTGGGCACAAAGAAGTGACAACATTCAAGTTGAATATACAGCTCAGCGACCGACTTGGAAGGGAAATATAGATGCGGGATGCAGAATGCAGAGGAGCGCAACTTCTGAAGCTCGCGAATGCGAATAGTTGGGTTGACGACTCAGCAAGAAGGTGCATGTGGTTGAGTCCTGTCTGGGGAACCTTTAGCCCAAGCTTCTTACGTGCCCGCACACAGACCACCCCACCATGCCTGCCAAAATCTACACTTTCTGGGTTCAGTTTTAATTGTAAATAGACAAGAAAGGTTTCAATGGGTTCTGGGGGAGCATTCTAAGATACTGTCAAATTTCTAAGTATTTTAGACGAGTGGTTGTGTTAGTTCTTTGGTATTTAGATGGCCACGATGCTCCTCTAAAACGGGTCCTTTTTTCTTACTCGTTGAGATTAGCGCTCGGTCTAGTCGGATATGAGTAATATTTAACCTTAGTTTGTTTAAGAATATAGTGTAAGTGATAGTAATAAGACTATATAGAAAGACCAAAAGCTTGATAAACTATTTATAAGTATCGTATTAGTATATTCTACTTTAACTTATAAGTAAATAATTTATTATATATATTAATATTAAATTATATTTAATTAATAATTAGATACTAGACTACTTTATATAATCTAGATACTTACTAATAGAAATTATATTAGTATTATTAGCTATTAGTAGTTATATTATAATTAACTACTAATATTTTAAATAAGTAAGTTTATAGTTAAAAAATATACAATTAATAAGTTTTATTAGATTAATATATATTCTATACATAGTAAATAAATACTATAGGCCTTTATATCCTAATTATTTCCTTTATAAGTCGTTAAATACGGAGATAATACTCAGATAAAGTGGAATGTTTTTAACTAGGTCTACACCGCCACCTCAGAAGGGTTCGACGCTAAGGTAGGGGCGCAACCCTTCAACCTTCGACAGCCAGACTCCAGCAGACTTCGTCTTTCTCAAAATCCTCGTCTCGTTTTCTTTTTGGATATACAACAATTCCTAGTCCCGCGCCCGTCCGTCGAGGACGCTCGCTTACCTTCGCTCCCTTTTTGGAAATCATCCAGGTAGGCCCTCGTCTCGAGTTTTTCCTCCCTCAGTTCTGGACGTGGTCTCCAGGCTCAGCCGTCTGTTCCACTGCAACTCACCGACGAGAAACCCCACCTTGTGAAGTCGTCCAGAGTGAGGTTCGACAACAATGGCCCGTAACTGACCAGCCGTAGTAAATCATTCTTTGAAAATGGCATATTCCAACAGTACCAGCGACCGAATGGACGAGTTGCGCTTCCGGAGCCAACAATCCCCTCGAAATGATGCATCCTTAATGGGCCTCGTGTCTCCTCCACGCAGCGGCAATGGCAATCGGGTGCCCCAACCTCTTCATTCACAAGACAGCCGAGATAATCGAGGGGGTCTGATGCGCCGATTTACTACGGACTCTGGCAGAGTCCCTACTATGAGCATACTGGCGAATCAGCGTGGTGGTCCGGAGCCCCAACAGGAATACGGTCCCTCGGTAAGCTATTGTCCTTTCACAACACAATACCTTCCGACTCTCTATTGTCTTCCCCCGCAACCAAGAAATTTCCATAGCCTCCAACTTCTACCTTTTAAACCCAATCCGAGATTGTTGTAAAATACTTTTCAACTAACACTTCATAACTCAGACTTACCACAAAGTGCAACTTGTAAGCAACCCCGTCCCATCCTCCTTGGACGCATATTCACCCGACGACCTCCCCTTCTTCCTTCGCCTACCTCACCTTCAAACCCCTCTCCCCAACAACCATAACTTCAATTGTTTTTTTATTGTTTTTTTTTATTAGCGCACACGCCATCAACAACAGCTAACCAATGAAACAGCTAGAAAAGAAGAAGCTCGAGTACGAGAGACTGCGGGAGCAGAAAAGACGCTTCGAGGCTGAGATGCAACTTCTCGATCTACAACAGCGCAGAGAAGAACAAGAACTCCAACAAATGACCGAAGACCTTGGTCGGTCTAAGAACAATCAAGGACACCAATCCGAACCTACAACCCCTCCTGAATACCGCGAGACTAGCTCAGGCTTCCCTTCGGTTTTCTCTCGACCAAATCGTTATTCAACCTCCGCTCTTACCTCACCTCCAGGTCTTTACAATCGGCCAGGCAGATCCGGATCTCAACTTACCTCTCCACGATCAGGAATATTGCAATCTCAAATGATGGACGACAAATTGCCTTCGAAGTCGGTTCCTGGCTCTAGACGCAACAGCGACGAAGATGAGAAGGAGGAGGCGGTTCGACAAGATCCTACCAGCCATCGTTCTACAAATGCGTGAGTATTCCAATTTCCTATATTCCGGAGTGTTTTTCATTTTTATTACCGATCAACTTGGAATTTCACTTTTGGTCGTATCATTGAGTTTGAATTTGGTCTCTTCCGTTGAGATCAAATTCTGCCTTGATATGATATCAGAGTTGAGGTTCGGCAACACTTGCCCCCTTATCAAAAGTCACGAGGCTGGTCAAAAGCGAGAATCTGGTGATGATATAAGTGGTGGAATAGTTAGTTACTCACCTTTGCGCTGCCTGGACCTTCGGTTGGATTCACCTTTTTAAAAATTGGTATTGTGCGCCGA
Source organism: Hymenoscyphus fructigenus (assembly GCA_001414455.1). Taxonomy (NCBI): domain Eukaryota; kingdom Fungi; phylum Ascomycota; class Leotiomycetes; order Helotiales; family Helotiaceae; genus Hymenoscyphus; species Hymenoscyphus fructigenus. Next base: position 825,131 of record LKUV01000008.1, on the reverse strand, counting down.
CTTGACCTTTGCACCTCTGAATCCCAGCCCCGTCTTTTTATTATCCTTCAACCTCTTCCCCGCAACCTTTCAACCTCCACACAACTCCACAAAACTTCTCAACGAATACTCGTTTCTTGTTATCCATTATTACGGAGCCTTTTCTGTTGTTCGCTCCGCGTTACTCAATTCATCAACCGATTTATTGTCTCAAACTTACCCTTCACCTCAACTTCATGATTCATTGCTCACAATAGCTTGGCTTCAACTTTAAACCGCCTTGTCTCCTGATTGCTAATAATCATCTAGCCTCAACCGATACTCCATGCCAGTTACCAAGTCTCGCAACGGTATGCACGACCTTCTTCAAGACCCAAGCAACACCACCCGCTTCCTCTTTGGAGAAGAAGACGGTGCGACGTCTCCAGATATCAAGAACTACATGAACGCCACCACCACCAAGGACAACTTCCCAATCCTCGTTCGTGGTGAATGTTATCCAGGAATGGTAAGTCTCACCATTTGGTTTGTCCAAAATTGCTTGCTGACCGCTCAATGCAGCTATCCGCTTCATCCGCTGCACTTGACTTAGCTTCATTGTCCCAATCACGCCAATCGCCTGGCCCCGAATCGCAATCCAACGGCTGGGGTATGTTTGCTCGTCCTCACCATAGGTCCTCTCAATCCCAACAGAGCTTCCCAATGGTTTCTCAAGGTCAAATAAATGGTGGTTCGGCAGCTCCTTCCAACGATCCTCAATCGCCTGTCAACGTTCGCCCATCCTACCGCCACTCTATCGATATGAACTTCTTTGAAGGTCAAGACTCTCAAATCTCTTCGCCACCAAGCATGGCTCAAACTCCACCAAAGCTTCAATCATCTTACTCTGCCAATGACGTCCCAACTATGAGATCAGGCACCAACGGAGGCTCAAGCGTCAATACGACTCCGAACTCACATGCCCAACAACATCTTCATAACCACAACGCAAGCTTGGGCCGCATTCCACCAAACGCAATGAACAGACTTAGCCGTGAGTTGAACTCTTCTGAGACTGCAACTCTTCGTGAGGCCCAGAACGGAGGTTATCAATCTATTCAATCTGCTCTTCAAGCCAGTGCTGCGCCTTTCGGACCTTCTCTCACACAAGGCATGTCTCAACCGCAAATTCCAGCTGCCATGACATCGCCAACTGCCAGCCAACAGTATTCACCTCCAGGATACTACAATTACAATATGCAGATGATGACCATGGGAATGCAGAACATGCAATTGCAGCAACCAATGTATTCTCCTCACAACCCTTACGCACAATATGCTGGTCCTGGCACTACTGTTGGCGCTCCTGGCATGTACACTCCTCAGGCAACTCCTCGTGACAGCCAAGCACGTGTGATTCAGCAACGTCGACAGAATGATGGCGAAGGTAAGTTTTATACTTTTCCCCTTGAATGATACTCTTTTCTGACTTATGATTAGCAATGAACCGATTCGCAAACATGGCCTTGGAGCAGTTGGGAGGTGAGATTTACACCCTCTGCAAGGACCAACATGGATGTCGCTATCTTCAAAAGAAGCTTGAGGATCGCAACCCCGAACAAGTCCACATGATTTGGCTCGAGACAAACCAACATGTCATTGAGTTGATGACTGATCCTTTTGGTAATTATCTTTGCCAGAAGCTATTGGAGTACTGCAATGACGACGAGCGTACCGTCCTCATTGAGAACGCTTCGCACGACCTTGTCCGCATCGCCTTGAACCAACATGGAACACGAGCTTTGCAAAAGATGATCGAGTTTATCTCTACTCCCGGCCAAGTCCAGACCATCATTGCTGCTCTTCAATATCGTGTTGTCGAGCTCATTCAAGATCTCAATGGCAATCACGTCATCCAAAAGTGTCTCAACAAGCTGTCTCCAATTGATGCCCAATTCATTTTTACTGCTGTTGGAAACAATTGTGTTGATGTTGGAACCCATCGTCATGGATGCTGTGTTCTTCAACGATGCATCGACCATGCCTCTGGCGATCAAAAGGCTTGGTTGATTCAACAAATCTCCAACAATGCTTACGTCCTCGTTCAAGATCCTTTTGGCAATTACGTTGTTCAATACATTCTTGATCTCAATGAGCCACTCTTTACTGAGCCTCTTGTTAGAATGTTCCAAGGCAAGGTTGGTCAGCTATCCAAGCAAAAGTTCAGCTCCAATGTCATTGAAAAATGTCTTCGCTGCTCCCAGGAGGAGTCCAAGGATATGTTGATCAACGAGATGCTTCAACCGGCTGAGCTTGATCGTCTCCTCCGAGATTCCTTTGCCAACTATGTCATCCAAACCGCCCTTGATTATGCAAATCCTGCCATGAAGGTTCGCTTGATTGAAGCTATCCGTCCTCACCTCCCTGCCATTCGTACCACTCCATATGGTCGTCGAATCCAAGCCAAGATCCAAGGCACTGAAGGACAGGCTGCTCAACAGGTTGTTCAAATTCCAAGTCAAATTCCCCAGGCCCGCAGCGGTCCATCAAGTGGCCAACAAACCCCCGCCGAAACCGTCGAACCTCTTCAACCCGTCGCCCGTCACACACGCGGTCTTTCCAACGCTTCGACTGCTGCTAGTCCATTCACAAGCCCGGTTGGCAATGGCTATACCAATGGATATACCCACACTCCAACCAATGGCATTGTAAATGGTCTTGGAGCTCTCACCACCCCAGTCCAAACCAACTCCTTCCCCGTCAATGGTGACATTGCCTCGCCTCCCCCTCCACAGTACTTCCCCCCTCCATATAGAGGTGCTGCTCAAGGAGGTGCCGGCCCAGGAGATGCTGGTAACTGGTTGTAAAATATGCATATTCCATCACACTTTGGTTATGACGACACGATCTCACGCTTGTAACGGTACGAGGAACGATAATTAAATTCTCGCCTTGGATGCACAATTTCTATTCTGCAGTCTCGTTGCTGTCATCTGTCTATTGGCAGACTCGGCAATTTTGAACACTGTTTTCACATACGATATTCACGGCCCTTATGTTACACTAGCATCCACAGGCTTGCTTCCCTTTTGCATCACAGCGTCAATGCGGTCATCTCGAAGACGGTATTCAGCATATTTTTCAGCGGCACTTTGTACCATAAAAAAAGCACGATCACAAAAGGTCGAGCACGATTCTCCACATCATCAATTCTCTCAGCGCAGGGTACAATAGGAGCGACTGCGCAGCTCAACCTGTACCTGTACCGGAACCAATCCCGCATAGACCCCAAATTTTCCTTATCTGTTTTTTCTTTTAATGGTGGAATTTGCGTTGTTTTTTCCTTTTTCTCGGCATGTCAACGGGTCAGTTCTTTTTCGATAGCTCTGGGGCAGTTATCTTGTGTTTACACATACCTGCGATTCTATTCTTCTATCGGTGTAACTTGCGACTCATCCTCCTGGTTTAAACTTGGGGCATGAGATTTGCTAAGAAGCGGTTCACTTTGTATCTCCCCTTTACTTGACGGAGCGAATTCTTTTAAGAGAGTTTGCAGCTTCTTGTTGATGCATTAGCGCATCTGGGAGGAGCGATTATGACATTATTATTATTTTTCCTTATCTTCTTTTCTCGGGGGATCTGGTTGTGGGCGGATCTCTTGAAGAACCAAACGTGTAACTAAGAAACCAACTGAATGAAAAGCGGAGTAAAACAAATTCTCTTTGCCTTGAAGTGACTTGAAAAATTGAAGGTGACAGACGGTTGGTTAAACAGTATTCGGTCTTACAACAATTTCAGAAAGAATAGGGAAAGACAACCTCAAGAAGTCGGGGGATTCCACGTGATGCAAGAATTTATCCCACTCAAGGGAATTCTGACAAGGCTAGACCTCAAGGCTGACAACCCTCATGAAATGAACAACGAGTCGGTGGCGGACAGCAACCGCGTCCCAGCTCATCCAAATGGAGGACAGTTGATACCCCTCAAGACGACATTAGAAACGAAAGCTGCGGTTCGAGTTTTGAATGTCTACATCACTGCGGTACCCATCCAAAAAGCTAGCAGCACATTGGGGTGAGAGTCAGAAACTTCCTTTTGCAAAAGCATTGCTAATTTACGTACAGATTGATACGAACTCTTATTCCCAGAGATGGGGGTTTCGATCTGCAACATCTACGAAGATTCGCAAAGCCGGAAGCTGTTCCTGAATATGTGAAGAGGAATTTTGATGGTCTGGGGGACCCCGCTATTGACCCCTCCTCGAGCGCGAACCCCTCCGAAACCATAGACCAGAATGAGAACGAGAAGGATGGGAAGAAAGACGAGGAGAAGAAAATCTTCCTGATCGTGGCAGCAACAAGCATTATCGACCACACCTCCCTCGTCCCCTCCCTCGAAACCATCCTCGGTCCCGGAGCCGTGAAACTATCTACCACGAATATCCCCCTCTTAGCACCCACATCTGCGGAACAAGCAGCACAATGGAGTAGCAAATACTGGCCAACGGTTTACAAAAAGAGTAATCCTTTTGGACCACATGTTTCTATTGTTTCCAGGGCGCAGGAGGAGATTGCCACAGATGTGGGTAGGTGGATGGATATGGCTTGGAGGTTGGCGGATGAGGCAAGGGAGAAGGGGATGGGTGAGGGTGTTGGATGTGTGATTGTTGAGAGGAGGGAGGGGGAGGCGAAGGTTGTTGTTGCGGCTGGGGATGGGAGGTGGTGTTGCTGGAATAGGGAAGGGGAAGGAGAGGGAAATGTGACGGCTCATGCTGTGATGAGGGGGGTTGGTATGGTTTCTGAGGGTTTGGCTAGGGATCATACTTCTCCCTCTTCCTCTCTCCCTATAGCTTCTATCGAGACCATCTTCCGCAATCATCCAATTTTAGAACTCGAGCAAACACTCCCGGAGAAAGAAATCGATATTGGAGGGTATCTATGCCATGAACTAGAGATATACTCTACGCATGAACCGTGTGTTATGTGTTCGATGGCTATTGTGCATTCGAGATTTGGAAAGGCGGTTTTTGAAAAGAGGATGGTGCGGACTGGGGGACTTTGCGCGGATGAGGAGGGTTTGGGTCATGGGCTTTGGTGGAGGAAGGAGTTGAATTGGACGATGCTTGCTTGGCAGTGGGTTAGGCCTGAGGGGTTTAGAAAGGGATTGGACGATGGAGGAGACCAGTGGCTGGATACTTGATTGGGTTGAGGGCCGGAGTATCGCTGAGGGATCTACAAATTGCAGGTAGAAGAACGTCACATGTTCACACTATTTTCTCTTTTTATATTGGAAACAATTTGTACTGTTGTTGCCCATGTCTTTCTCGAGTTCCACCCTCCACTCGATTCTCCGACAGTGTGGTGGGACGCCCGGGGGCTCTATCGACAACATTCCATATCCAAGGTTTATCAGAAAGAGAAACCCCACCAAACCAACAACTTATGACGTTTGGTGGTGCTTTTTCAGAGGGACAGGGTTTGCTCTAACAGATTGTCAACTAGAAGAGGGTAATACTCTGTACTTCATGGTGAGCCGTACCTTGAATATCGGGGAATAGTATTTTCATTGGGGTGCAATGCAACAAAAAGTTAGTCAAAAGTCTTCCCGCCACTCCTCTTCATAGGAAGAATCCCGTCTTGAGACTTTTAACTCAACCTTTCAAATTGAAGGAAAGAATTCGAAGGCAATTTACTTTTTGGCGGTATGTGATATATTTATATGCTCACAGGACTGAAATTATGACTTATGGAGGGGGGATCTTTCACCTCTGTGGATGGTTCAAAGCAGAAACAATGCGGATCTGAATGCTTCATCTAAGTTACCTTGGTTGAAACGAATCATATCCCTTCCAGCCGATAGAGGATGCTCAGAAACGTGCACTCGAAAGTGGGTATAAATGGGTACGGTTTTTGGGTTGGCATCAACCTCATAGCTGTACGTGCACTAGGTCAAAATCGCCTAATATGCTCTGGCCCAAACGCACCACTTTCGAGTGCACGTTTCTGAACACCCTCGTGGTGGACATAAGTGGCAGTAAATAGCTCGTTGTTCTAACTTCAATTACTAAATAGTTTGGGACAATTGAGCTTGATTGTTTAAAAACACCTGGATTAATATCTTGAATTGTTCTAAGTATTTAGAATAATTACCTTGAATTACCCTAAAAAGTTGGAACAACGAGAGTTAGGGCAGGTGCGAACTTGATGTATTTACTGCCGCTTTTAATGTCCATCGCGAGACACCCTCTATCGGCTGAACGGGATAAGTGAAACATACCTCTGCAATCTTGATGTAGTAAATGAGGAGCGTAGTACGAGTTATAAGTATGTGGAACACTTCAAAAAATTGTCAAAAAGCAAAAGGGAAAGGGGGTGGGCTATTTTTATTATGCTAAAGTTGGAGTGGAGAATTACCAAGGCGCTGACTGCAGATCTCTTCGAGTTTAGTTCTCCCCATGTGGTTGCAACATATATAAGATATACACTAGAGTCGCTATGATCTTTTCAAAAGTATTTTCTGGTCAATAACCTTCCACGATATAAGCGAACTTTTGAACGGAGGGTAGCTTTCGAGAATAGAGGCGTACTTCCATGCTGTGATTGTGCCCACAAAGTTGATGTTGTGGGCGAAACGTTGAAATTGTTCAAGTAGCCTGAAGTCAAAACTATTCCTGACTTGGGTTGCCCAGAAAGATAAATCCGATTTCAATAATCCATGCGAATTGTTGTTAAGGTATTATAAATTCCCAGGGGCTTTCTTTGTTAATTTGAGTTCGAATTGATTCAATAGGTTGATATTGAAGTTACTTAGAGAGTAGTTATCAGTATGCGGTCACCTCATTGAACTTTGTACTCGGTCCTTTATTCTGAGCGATATTGCTCCCAGAACCAGAGAGTTCGGGGTTTTTTAAACTGTCTTCATTTGGACTACAAAATGAGAAAAAAATTCGAGAGCAAATGACCTTTCGATAATAGGTTATTAGTTATCTTGGGTGTTTTTCCCCATGATATGGCTTTGGGGTTATGAGCTTTTTTCAATCATCCAATCTATGTAACGTATTTCCCAGGTGAGCCGATCACCCGGATGAGCCGATCACTCGAGCATAATAACATCACAACTTTGAATATATTGAAACACGATATGCGACCCTCTTTACTATAGAGTTAGGCTTAATTTAGTGGTGGCATTTTATATTTTAAGAGGAGTGTCGCGTTTTAGTGTTCTAGTGATCGGCTCACCTGGGAAATACGTTAATCCAAAAGAACAAGCAAAAAAAGTAAAAACGATTAGCAGCGTGGCAAGCCACAACATGCCCGTTTTTATGTAGTTCGGGATGTCCTCCCCAAATATTTTAATTTCTCTACTTGCAGCTCAATTCCCTAGTCACAAAACAATTTCTGCTAGCACCTTATTCAGTCGACAGTCCAGAATGAAACAAATCCTTCCTTAGAGAATAAATTCCTTGGCCAGATGTTGATAGTTGTTTCTTACCTTGTATACACATAACCACGTAAAGGACTCGGCAATGAAAGGCATTAGAGTATATTTGAAGGTGGACAATTTCCAGAATCCAGCGCTTTTCTGTCTCAACTCTTTATGAACCAAAGTATTGATACGCACTCACATCTATAAAAACAAGGACTACTCATAGTAAACAAATGTTGGTTGATCTTTCCAGAGGATGACGGGGGAACTGACAGATAAGAAAGCGGCAAAGTAAACAGCAGCGTGCACCAGTAAGAATCCTTGACTTTACTCTGCGTATACCCCCTCCCACTATTGTCCCAAAAATACTTAGACATTTCAACGAAAACATTTGGAAGAATATTACTCACAAGAAGCAGGTATAGAGGAACACCTGTCTCTCTTACGATTGAAGAGAAGAGGGCTACAGCCATAATTATATGATGCCGCTGTGGTTGCTGAAAGCAAGCAAACGGACGAGGGCCATAGCAAAGGATCATCACGTCTGCTCATTTACGGTGGATTGTGTTTCGTGATGTTTTATAGCTAGAACAGAGTTTCGGGGGAAGAGGGGCATATCTTATTATATATCTTTCTCTAGATACGTTTGTTGTGGTCATATCTTTATTTGCTATCTAGTATTTAATAAACCACCAAGTAAGATAGTAACTTTCCTTGAGTAGAAAAGTAGGCGAATGAAGTAAAAGATAACGCGGCGCAGAAACAGTCGCAGAGCAACCTTCTTCATCACTCGCATGTGCGCCGACGAGGTCCGTTAACTTGAGTCGTGCTGCGCTCTTTTGGTCTTTTCGAGAGTTTTCCGCCAAAATTCAAGTTCAAATACTTTCGGCAGATTGTTAGGAAGGAGATTGTATATCAGCTGTGTTCGGGATAAGGAAGACTTACCTACCTTGATCGCCACACAACGCCTCGATTCCCAACGGAAAATATATTGGCGATGAAGGGCAAAAACTTGTTCGACGGGTAATTGAGGAGCTGTAAAGTTGAGAACTGGAATGATTCTCAACGTTGCTAAGCTTTTTGTAAGGGCTTTAATGCGATATTTATTTTTAAGCGAGGGATTTTGGTGAAGAGACGCGGCTTTACTTAGAATCTCGGATGTAATTTTTGAGAGACATTGATTCTTGCCTTAAGTTAATTTTCGGGGAAGGAATTCATGCTCTGTCGATAACCGGCGACAGCTCTACACAATAAATGCCTGAGTAGGAGATCATACTGATGCCCTGGGTCATTTTTGAACGATATTTGACTGAAGCCTGAGTCATAATGATTCTCGCAAGTCTTTTTTACGAGTAAGCCGCGATTAAGCCACCAGTAAGCTGCGAGTAAGCTCAACTCAACCTCCCAGCGGAAGTTTAAATAGTTGCGGATTGTGGGAATGTCGGAACTATATACGAAATTCTTTTCTACAAACGATTAAGCAGGTGCTTCATTGAAGGGTCAATTCTTATATGGAAGAATTTGCCTACTCTTCTTTAAGTAATCCGAGAAAATAAGCGCGACAAAAGTGGACTGAACTTGATTCCGTTCTGCCAGTAATAGACAGCTCAAACCAACAGTGGCTTAGATTTTGACAGTAGTAACTTCCAATGAGAAAAGAGAAAGCTTCTGAGCTTCCCAATTAAGATTTCTTGAGATGAGAGTAATACAGACTGCTCGAAGGAGCTACTGTCCAACCTCTTGGTCCAGTTAGAATCAAACGAACCATCGAAGAAGAAGAAGCATAAAAAACTTTGGGGTATATTGGAGTCAACTGCCTGGAATGATTGGGTTTATAGTCGACAAACTCCAAGACAAGAAGTTTAAACCGAACTCAACTCATAATAGGCTAGGCACCTACTCGTAAAGCAATGTACAAAGGCTCTTAGAAAATAACTCATCCTTGATATGTAGACGATGAACCCTTTTTTCCTAATGAAGTAAAAAGACTTCTTCTCGAAGCCGCTGTGCTAAATATGAATTGACGAGGTCAAGACCTCTTGATAGACGTGTGGGAAAGAGATAGTCGAAGACTAGATACATAGAGGAAACTCATTTAAGCTCCAATCCATGCGTACGACAGTAACCTGGATATCAATAATAGGAACATCGTGCCAAACTGAAAAATAAAAAACTCGTTTCCGATTTTCGCTTTCGACTTCGAATCCAACCACCTAAATTTCTAGCTGCGACTAGCTCTCAGCATCCTAGTATAACCAAATGCTGCTTTGTAAGTCGATGGCATAGAAAGTGCTATGCAGGTAAAGCTTCCCCACTGTGTATCCAGTATCGAAATTCACCACATCCAGGAGACTCGAAGTAGATGTCTTTCCTCTCCTACTAGCACCAACCCTTTCTCTATCCAAGCAAGACAAAGTTATCGTATAAATACCTCCTATCAATCGCTGTTCTAACAAAGAAGAATGGGTACTGCAGACTGGGTCACTCCTATTATTTCCCTTTTAACACCTGATCTAATTCTTCGTCTTCTGTATCTGGTGGCGGAGTTGGAGCTTATTTTTGGTTGGATAGTGCACTTATCCGACACCGACACCGCTGGATCCGATACCAAGCATAACGCCTATTTCTTTCGAGCCGGGTCGCAGACCAACCTCACTCTATATCATCATAATTCTAATATACGCCTATGCACTTTCCTTCTCCGATGCTGCCTCCACTTCTTAATGATGGTCGGTATCAAAAACTTCATACTACAGAGATGAAAACGACAGTAACCTAGTTTTCGACAGCACAGCCCATACACTTCAACCCAATATCACCAATCTAAAGAACAAACCATATAAACACCACATTCTATGTATTAGATACCCCCCCGATCCCCTTCTTCTAGGATACGCACAGAGAAAGCATCATGGTTGCGGGACATGTTGCAGTCAGCGTAACGCTCATGAATGTATCTTGTAGCAACTTTGTCCCATGATGTTGATATTTATCTCATACAAGGTTGTATATCCTTTGAAAATTTCCATCTCATCCCCTAGATGCAGCAAGGAAATCAAACTGAAGATGCCGCGAAAAACTCAATGTCCCAACTATAAAAGTCCAAGTCCACACCAATTTCTCAAACAAGAGCCCAAAAAGGAGCCATCCGAAGCAGAACACTCCTGGCGACCATCTACCACCCTCATATCCTTAGAATTCGGTAGGTACTCACCCTTTCCCTCCAAAAATCTCAACTGGACAGTTTAACAAAAGCAAGGGTACCAGAATACCCCAACAAACCAGCGTTAAAAAACGACAACAACCCAATAATCGAAAGAAAAAGCTACACCCCCACCCCTAAAACATCTCACTGCCAATATCACATCCCAACCCCTCTTAAGCCAAAAGAAAACAAAAACAAAACAAAACATTGAATAACACGCTTCCATCCCAATTCATCGCACCACAGAACCCACAGCACCATCGAGCCGTCGAGCCGTCGTTGAGGTCAATACTGCATCAGGAAATCTCAGGGGGTTACGAAAACATATTTATATACCCATCATCCCACTGTCGTATCTCCATTTAGGACTATCGTCTATCATGACGACTGTGAGCGTTTTTATTTCTCATTACCCCAAACTACACCGAAAACGAAAATTGTCACATCGCTAGCGGTCCAGTGTAACTCTCAAAAAACTTCGCAAGCCAAGAAGGATTTATCTCGGAAGTCCAACTGCCCTTAGAAGGCTTTGGGTTATTGGCATAGCGTCCTTCTCAAGCAATTTCCTCTCTCTTTCGTCATGAAGTGAAAACGAACAGACTTCCAAAAGGTAAGAAGAACTCTCTCCATCTCCTCCAAAAAACCTAAAACAACAAGGGGGAAGAAAGAGCAACAACCCAAGGCACGAGAAATTCACAATCGCAGAGCGAAACAAGAACTAAGATCAAGAATTACAAGCTTTTTCGATTATGTATCAACTACTAAAAAACCGTGTAGCTAGCCTCGAAAAAAATGAATAAAAGTCTAATGAAGTTCCGAGTAAAAAAACAAACAGCAAAGGAGCAAAGCGAAAAAAATATGGCTCTCTCTATCTGCGCAATCCCATCCAGCCCAATAGGTATCGTTCCTCAAAGTGGTAAAAATCAAATCTTACAACCCATTTCAAAAACGCCTTCTAATGCTTAGCCGTGACCGCCTCTCCGGTAATCTTCTCGACATAAGTCTTAGCCCTGTATGAGTATAAAAAATTAGTAATGTATCTTCTCGGTTGTTTGACAGGAGTGGGAGAGAAGAGGGGACCCCATGGGGAAAACCGGAGAGGCACAAGAGTGGAGTAATCGAAAAAGTGGAAGAACATACATATCACCCATCGCAACCATGCAAATAGTCTGCCAAACGCCCAACCCAATACGAGGAACAACCCCACGATACAAACCCTTAATTCCATTCTGGGAGTAGATGTAATTGAGGGTATTACCCACAGTCATCTTCGCAGGTCTGTTAGGGTCCACAGTCTTGCTCTGCATCTCCACACGGATAACCTCAATCGGTTGATTCCAAGCAGACAGACCACCACCCAACCCAGAAGCAAGAATCTTCTCCCAAGCCGCAAGCTTAGCTCCATCCTCCTTACCCGTAGCCTTGCGAATCCCCTGTTCCGCCAAACGAGAAAGTCCAAATCGGGATCCCCAATTGGTCATTTGTCGGATGGCAACTGCGTTGACGCCCTTGTTGATACCACGAACTCCTTCCTTGCGGTAGATATCCATGAATGTTGCGAATGTGCCAGGAGGCTTGACGCCCGAGGCGGCAATCTTGTGCTTGGTGATTTCGACTGTCTTCATGCAGGTACAGAAGCCCATCGTGGCATATGCTTGTGCAACTCCTCCTGTAACACCACCAGAGATACCAGCCGTGAAGTCGCCTGCTCCAAAGGTTCGAGCGTAGTATTCGGCCTCGGATGCGACGAAGAGGAGGACGGCGCCTTTGGTGGAGGCTTCGATCCAGGCCCATGGGATGAGACCTTGGTAAACTGTTTGCAAACGAAAGATAAATTAGCCATTGATCTAGCATGAATGGTTCAATTGACATCGCAGAAGAAATTGAAATGGGCTGTTTTGAAACTTACAGCCAAGAACACCACCTCTACCCCAAATCTTGGTAAGAGCTCCGGCAAAGCTATCACCTCGATTGGCAGCCATCGTCGTCTTCACGACCTCCAATGGTTGACCAAGAGTCGTAACCTCGAACATGTTCAGACCAGCTCCAAGGAGCAAGTTGCTGAACTTGACGGGCTTCTTCTCTGGCACCGCAGGCTTGCTGGCAATAACGGCGGACATGGTGGTATGGATTTGTTCGTGAAGGGGCCCTGACCAAGGGAGTAAGGTAGCTTCGTCGCAAAGGGAAGGAGTTTTGGATTATTCGAAGAACAGTGGGATGAGCCGAGGAAGTGAAGGATGGAGTTGTTGGAAGAGATGTTCAAAGTAAGTTCGGGGACCGAAGGACGATAACGAGGTTGCAGGTATTGCTTTTCTTGGAGAACGGGTCAGCCGAGCTTAAGCTTGGGTGCTAGCACAACGACGTAATGTTGAGTCTCAACTTGGAATCACAAACTTGTGTGGATTGATTTTTAGGAAGGAGCTACTTACTAGAAAAAGTCGAAGAAATTTGGTGTATCTTTTTTCGCCAAAGAATTGAGGTGGTGGAAGATGAGAAAGTCTTTCCTATGGTTGTTGAGGTGTGAGGCTGATGGTTGACCTCGCCAAGCTCAACGAACCCTCGGGTTTTGGCCCGTGCTAACCTGCCGCGAACCCCTTTCCTGATTTAGGTCATGAACATCATTGTATCCACTTGATGCTATCTTTTCAACTTTACATAATGGCAATTCGACGGAGATGATTCCGATGATATAATTTGCTAAGTTCTTTTTTGTTCTAGGGCATTTTGCGAGTTAGAACTATCAAGACTAGAGACTCAACTACATCATGAAGACTATTTTGGCTATAATATTTAGTATTTTACTCGAGAGCTTCTATGAAACCAAACATTCACATTTTCAATGAAATGTTTTGTCATGAGAAGAATTCTTTTGATCATTAAAGAGTTTGATAATTGTGGGAATAGTTGTAGTTGAAGCACAAGAACGCTGAAAGTAAAATACAGTGAACAGTGCACGCCCCAAGATCCCGTCTATATCCGTCCCTTTTCGTACAAGCCCGCCTTCCCACCACCAATTCGCCAGTTAGCCAACCAGCTTATATCACATCACACTTTACAACTTGGAAACGATCTCGGACCATTTGTCGGTAGAGAATGACTTGGGTCTCTCAATTGGAGCTCCAACGGCACGGTCAATGATGAGTTGAGGAAGAACACCGATGGCTCTTGACACACCAAAGAGGACTGTGTAGTAGTTGGCCTCGGTCAAGCCATAGTATTGGAGAAGGACACCAGAGTGGGCATCAACGTTAGCTAGAGACAAAGTTAGTAATGAATCTAGAGCAACAAGTGGATTTAGCTTACGGTATGGGTTCTTGGTCTTTCCGTGCTCAGTAAGAACACCTGGGGCAATCTTGTAAACCTGGCTAACCAATTGGAACATTGGGTCGTCTGGAAGATGTGACTCGGCAAATGTTCTCTGTGCCATATAACGAGGATCAGTCTTTCGGAGAACAGCATGTCCATAACCTGGAACAACCTGGCCAGCCTTCAAGGTGGTCCAGAGGTAGTTCTTGATAGCCTCATCGCTGAGATCATCCCCAATAGCAGCCTTCATCTTGGTGAGCCAGAGCAAGACCTCCTGGTTGGCAAGACCGTGGAGTGGTCCGGCAAGACCGTTCAATCCAGCGGCAAGGGACAACATGGGGGAACTGAGAGCAGATCCGACCAAGTGGGTTGTGTGGGCACTGACGTTACCACCCTCGTGGTCAGTGTGGATAGTGAGGTAAAGTCTCATCAACTCAATGAAATCCTTGTTCTCTCCGAAACCAAGTTGGTTGGCAAAGTTGAAACTGTAATCTTTATCCTTTTGGACTGGGGCAACCTTGCCACCCTTGAATACGTTTTGGTAGATTCTGGCGGCAATAGTTGGGAGCTTGGCAATCAAGTCCATTGAGTCCTCAAAGGTGTGTCCCCAGTATTCCGACTTCTTCATTCCCTTAGCATAAGCTTTGGCGAAAGCAGATTCGTGCTCAAGAGCATTGACTGCAATGGAGAATTGTGCCATTGGGTGGAGGTCGCTTGGGCATCGGTCGATGAGCTCCTCGACGAATTTTGGAACATCGGAACGGGCGGCCCATTCTGCGGAGAGATCACGAACTTGTTGCTCGCTTGGGACCTCACCGGTGAGAAGAAGCCAGAAAAGACCTATGATGGGTTAGAAAAGCCGTGGTTGTACCCTTCGGGGACTATCTATAGGTACCTTCTGGAAGAGGCTCCTTTCCTCCGGGGGCTTTTGGAAGAAGCTCCTGGCACTCTGGAATTGTCTTTCCTCTGAATCGGATACCCTCCTCGGAGTCGAGAACTGATCCTTCCCAGACCAGTGACTTGATTCCACGAGCACCACCATATACTTGGTCGAGAGTAACTTCGCCGATGACCTTTGATCCGTGGTCCCTAGGATTATCAGTTCCCGTTCGCCCTAATCGCCTTCTACCCGAGGAAAACTTACTTGCGGAGCTTCTTAATCTGCTCAATCTTCTCAGGCAGTTGCTCGGCGAATCGCTCCTTCAAAGTCTAGGTCAAAATATTAGAGAGAACACGCTCGGGGACCGTTATCAGTGGGCGGCATACCTGGGTCTTTGAGGACGAGTAGCAGCGCATGCCATTGAAGGCAGCGTTTCTAACTGTGAATGCCGGAGCATTGAGAGAAGATCTCAATGCTGAGGCGCCGAGACGAAGTGAGGATGCCATTGTTCTGTGTATGGGGGGAGGGATCGATTTGCGATGTTGTTCGGAGGAAAAAGAAGGAAGAACTCCAGCCGCGGGAGAAATATTCCAAGGTGCAAGCTTAAAGGCCGGGCTCAACATTGCACCCTGAACACCGAGAAAGCTCCACCAACAAAAAACGCACCAAAAGCGGCACTCTCAACATTTTAGAAACTACGTAATTACATTTACACTTAGTTATCTAGAGCTTCTAGGTTTGAGGTAACTTCGATTCCGGAACATGAGGCCATCAACACGTCAATCTTTCTAGTGCTCACCAACTGAGAAAATAGTATGCAGTGACTAGGTTAAGGTTACAGTACTTACTTGCACTTTACTTGTAGACAGGTACACCAACGGCACCTAAGCATTAGTACATGCCGCTTTTTTAGCACACAAAGCCGATTCAAGGCGCAGGGCTCCGTCTTCGGATGAGAAAAGTGGTACAAGAATTTGTGCAGAGGTGAGGAGGTCCACACGTGAATTAATTCTAGAACTCCGGGTTATATCACCAGACCTCGCGGTGGACTAAAAAGCAGCAGTAAATCTAAGTTGTCTGAAGTATTTAGGGTAATTACTTTGGATTGCCCTAAAATAATGAGCTAGGTAAGGCAGGTACAAACACTGCCGCTTTTCTGTCCACTAGGAGCAGACCTACTCATACCTATCTATCTGAACCTACCTTGTGATGGACAATAACAGCGAAAGTAAATTGCTGTTCTAACTTTTCAAGATGGTTCAAAGTGAGATGAAGCAAAAGATCCTAACGTACGTGATCTCGGACATAAGGTGCTTGTTGTTAGCATAAAAACTCTTCTAAACAACAATTTCGAGGGAAGATAAAATGCCCGAAGGATTATTTGCCCGAGGTATTTTTTGCTCTACCAAATCTAAATTCGCATAACTGACTTACCAAGGTATCGACCTCCACAACTTACCACTACAAAACATGCAACTAACACCAACTCACTAACTACAAGCACCATGTCCTTCCCAACCGCCCTCATCACAGACATCCTCTCTACCCTCTTCTGGAACTCCTCCCGCTTCATCATCTCAACCCTCAGCACTCTTCTCTAGAACGTCAAAAGCGTCAACGGTTATGGAACCTGGACCCTCCCACATTTAAACTCCAAACTAAATTGCCTAATAGAACTCCACTCTCTCACAGCTCTAGGTTCCGAAACCCCTCTTTTCTTCACCGTTGACCAAGTTACCGAGTATGTCAAAGCCTCAACAGGTGGCAAGCTGGTCTGGGACGCAGATAGAGCGAGAATTGCGAGGGAAGCCTATGCAGAGGAGAGACGGTATCTTTTGAAGATCTTGGAGGAGAAGAGGTGGGGGGTTTGGAATGGGTATGTAGGGGAGGCGGAGAGTTTCTTGGGGTTTGAGATTTCTCCTGAACTTGAGAGGAGGGTTAAGAAGAGGGGGAGGAAGATGGAGAAGTTGGAGAAGCTGAGGGAGTAAGGGAAAGATGTAAAGGGAGGAGGAAGTGGCAGAAGAAGAAGAAGATGATGATGAATGATGTAAGTCGTGGCTGGATCACGAAATTCAAAGGCAAAGGTAGGCCACCTAGGTAGGTAACCATTCTAACCATCTCACCATCCCTTTGATAAAATAAGAAATCCTTTTTTGTAAAATCAAATTAAATACAATTTCCATGCTACAGAAGTTTTCATGATAGCCAGTAAAAGTAGCTGTAAAAACTTCAGGTTCGTATCTAACTTTCGTTGTTCTCAAATAATTAGCTTTATAAAATCAAAGGAGTTTAGTAGACCTAGGTACTACTAAACTACCATCAGACTCGAATAACAATACCCTATGATCAATCCTATTGAAAGGAAACAGACTTTCTAGTCCTGACTCTTGCCCTACCAAGTGAGCAAGAAATTCTGTGAACAAGAGCATCCCAATCGTTCCGGGAGAAAATAGTGCTACTGATAAATGATGCTCAAGGAACAATTTGGAAAGAAGGACCCATGGACCAAGTCGTTATACAGAGCTCGGATAACAAATCAAGCAGGCACAAACAAAATAGAAATTATTTAGAAGAGATCTTAAAATTAGACAATGCTTGAAAAGTACATCTACACACTCGATCGCTCTCCTCAGTCTAGCAAATTTCTTTCGACAGGCCCCCTACTCCAAACCTCACTTGAGTTGAGTTACTTGCAATGGATATGAACGCAAAAGAAAGAGAGAAAAAAACAACACAAAAAACCAAATAAAAGTACAAGAAGATCATTATTCTCTATGCATACTCTACACCCTCTAAACCCCCCTCAAAACCGTATTATCCCTCTCATCAACGGGCTTATACCTCTCCTCCAACACCTGCTCAACACTCTTCTCAATCTCTCCAGATTTCTCATATCTCTCATGCAGCGCCTTCTCCACTGCCGAAACCGACTTCTCATCTCCAAGCCGAACAGCAGCCTGAGCCTTCCCAAGGACCTCCTTCCCCTTCTCAATACCAGCGCCAACTGCATCTCTAAGAACGCCGCGAGCAGCGTCTACAGTTCCACCACTCCTTCGGATCGAGTCTGCCGCATCCTGGGCTCTAGATTTCGTATCGGCTAGAGCTCTATCGCCCTTTGCTTTTGCAGCAGACGATAAATCGGCGGTTTTTTGCTCAGCGAGGGAGGCTTCCTTTTTTGTTGATGCGATGGCTTTATCTTTGCCTTCCTTTACAGCAGCTGCGATCTTACTGCCCACCTCCTTCGTCTCCTTCCCCGCCTCTCTGGTTTTCTCAATCGCAGCTTGAGCAATAGGACTAGCATTTTTCTCTGCTTGCTCTACACCTTCCCTCGACTTCTCAAGTCCACCACCTAATACCCTCGCAACAACGCCCTCTAAGCCTATCCGGATATCCTCCCAATCCGTTTTCTGCACCCACCGGACCGCATTCTCGACTTCGTCATTCCACCGATCCTTTGCCGCTTCGATAAGTGTACTCCTTTCTTCTCTCGCGAGTTCGGCGCGAGATTGTGGTGGTGGAAGAGGAGAGGGTTCCAAAAGACTTGTTAGGACGCGCGATTGGGTGCGTAAGCTATGGGCTTGTGATTGTCTGTTTCGTTCGTGTGCGAGGACTGTTAGGTAGGCGATGGAAAGTGTAAGAGTAACACCTCCCGTCTGCAATATTCCTGTTAGTTGGGAGTATGGGGCGGCGGCTAGGAAGGGGGATTGCTCACGAAGCCGGTTGTGAAGCCCATGTTTTTAGGGAGCTAAGTTGTTTGCGCCAATGCGCTGAAGTAATATTGTGAACCAATTGTTTGGTACGAAAGAATACGATGAGCCCAATTGACCCGGCTACGGCTCTGGGGAGCTGGTGGGAGGTTGTTGACCGGGTGGTGTTTTGGTGATGATGGACCTGGAGGGTTCGAGACAAGCTTGTGCAACCTTGTTGCCAAATTTTTGAGGACGGAGGAGCGATAAAGCGGCAGTAAATAGCTTTGGTTATCCTAACTCTCTTGCAGAATTGCAAGTACGAGTCAATTGGGTTCACTTGTTCCAAATATCAATTTATTATTATAAATTTTTTCCGGATTTTTGGGATAATTACTCGATCCCTAACAAAGTTGGGAGGAGACCTAACCTATTTACTGTCACTCTTTTCTGGATCACCAAGGGAGATCCTCGGACCTTTGGCCTTGCCCCTCCAGAGACGAAAAAGAGGATTCAATATCTTTGTTTTGCCAAACTTTGGATAAGGAGCTCTCTAGCAGACCCATTTCCCGTAATTTCTGCCCATATTGAAATTAGATAGCAAATAAAATTTTAGGTCGTTTTTGTAAACTTTTCTTCGCAACTATTTCCAAGTGGGGGCCCGCCCACAAATCCCACCAAGCGGAAATCGACGAGACGAGGTGTCAAGGGAATTTTCGATCGCGAACCCAACAACTACACGACCTCCCACCATATCTTCCCACGCAGGCTCGACTCTGACACTCTAGCCCAGCATGGCGGTCGAAACCTCCTCCTTCATCCATCTTGCGCGCCCTCTGGCCCCCGCAGTTATCGGCGTGCAACCCACCACCGCCCCCGTAAATGTCATAATTCAACCACAAGTCAGTACCTCCCTCCAGGCGCCCCAAAACCGCATACTAATACGAGAGATTTGTAGGCAGTATTCTCAATCCTCGATCATGCCATCCGACGAGACATCAACTCCACCCAATCCACCCGCGTAATCGGTGCCCTCCTAGGCGTCCGCTCAGAAGATGGCATGGAAGCCGAAGTACGAAACTGTTTCGCCATCCCACACACCGAGAACGAGGACCAGGTCGAGGTAGACGTCGAATACCAAAAGAACATGCTGGCCCTGCAACTCAAAGCCAACCCGCGCGAGGTCTTGCTAGGCTGGTACACCACGAGTCTTGATCTCAACAGCTTCAGCGCCTTGATCCAGAACTTCTTCGCCAGCCCAGAGACCGGAACCTTCCCACATCCCGCGATCCATTTGACGGTTTCGACGGAGTCTGGCAAGGGAATCGAGGCAAAGGCTTATATCAGTGCTCCCGTGGGTGTGAATGCCGAGCGAGCAGCTGAGAGTTGTCTCTTCATCCCAGTTCCATATGATATCCGATACGGCGAGGCTGAGAAAAGTGGACTCGAACTGATTTCTGGCGCAAAGGATAGTGAGAACCGTGCTGCTCCAGTAGTCACAGATATCGAGGGATTGGAGCGAGCTGTTGACCAGGCTGTTGATCTTTTGGATCGAGTAGCCGAGTATGTCAGTTCTGTTTTGGATGAGGAGAGAGAACCTTCGAATGCCTTGGGACAATTCCTCATGAATGCTTTGTCACTAGCACCAAAGGTCGACCCAGAAGATATTGAGAGGGATTTCAACAACCATATCCAGGATGTCCTTGTTGTTTCTTATTTGGCAAATACCATTCGCACACAGATTGATTTGTCTCAAAGATTAGCAACTTCTGTTCTCACCATGGGTGGCTCTGATGCTCTTGCTCAAACCGGAGGAGGTGAAGGAGGCGAGAAGGGAGAACGTGGTGGTCAACGAGGTGGTAAACGTGGAGGCCGTGGTGGAGGACGTGGGGGTGGACAGCAAAGAGAACCAAGAGAACCCGCAGAGTAATTACATCATCTTTCAACTTTCTCCACACGATATTTGGCTGTGCATTGCATTGTACAGGATGGAAAAAGTATGGCGTTTACGGTGGGCAATAGATCCATTTCAATGGAATGACAATTTTCACTTTGTATGACCTTTTTTATTGAGACGAGATACAAGATAATTCCGATTTGGTACTTTGTAGTATTCACGATCTATCAATTTCAATGTTATAAACCCGCACCTTAATGCTCGCAATTTCCACCAACTCCGTCAATGCTACCATACCCTTACGCCAATCTTGTTGACCACATAACCATAAACCATTAAACTCCAGTTTGAGGCTTTGGAGGAAGCGTTGACGAGTTACCGTAGTTCGGCAGGTGATGTCCAGCTTGTCCGTTTTGCCCCCCTTGAATACCCTGTGGCATTCCTTGAGGCATGTTTTGAGGCATGTTTTGAGGCATCCCCTGAATCATTGAATGCGGCAACCCCTGAGGCAAAGCTTGAGGAATACCTGATTGCATGCCTTGGTGCATCATGGGTCTATGGGACATGTGCGGAGATGCATGATATGATGGTAGAGAGCTATTCGAGCCCTGTCTAGCCATGTTATAGCCCATTCCATTTCCAAATTGCTGTTGGGGGGGAGTATAGGCGTTGTAGGAGAGGTGTGGAGAACCATGGTGGGGTGAGCCATGGTGAGGAGACCCGTGGTGTGACATGGGCTGAGGAATAGGAAGCCCGGGATTGCCAGGTACAAAGGACTGAGTCTTTGGGTTAAAGGCATGTCGATTGAAGCTCCCAGGAATCGGGTGTTGGCTTTTAGGGTCAGCTGGATTTGCAGTTGTTGGCAATTGCCCAAAGGCATATGGAATCGTGCTAGGAGGTCCAGCGCTCAAAGGAGGTCGAGGTTGATATGATGTTTGGTATACCGGCTGTTGAGCTTGCGGTTGCTGCCATTGTTGAGGAGCGACTGGAGGAGATTGAACTGGAGACCCATATGCTGTGATTGGAGCACTATGTGGTTGAAATCTCTGTTGGTTAGGTTGTGGGTATTGCTAAGCAGCGTTAGTAAGATACCTCGTAGTATGGAGACAAGAACAATTCATTACCTGTTGCATACTGTTGTATCCTTGCATGTTCCCATTGTTCATAGGGCTCGGGCCAAATTGTTGGACCGGGGTTGTGAATTGCTGAGGAAGTGGATTTTGATAAACATTTTGTCCAGCCCCATTAAAGGTTTGAGGTGCCATAGGCGAATAATGCTGTGTTGGGGTCCACGCTGGCATTTGAGGCTGAGGGAAGAATGGTGTATACTGAGATCTAACATCAAATCCCTCCGAGTCGTCTCGTCTCTGTTTTGTGGCCTTTGTTCTTTTACCCTGTCCAGACCTATCCTTGGTGGAAACGGAGCTGGATCTTGACATCTCATTGCTATCTTCATTTTCTTTCAAGGGTTAGCGAGGGTTTAATCCAAGAGTATTAGCTACTTACCAGGTGTGGCATCTCCATTCTTGCCATCTGTTCCAAATATACGCTCTCGCGCTCTAGCATAAGCAGCTTCTCGTTCCTCCCTCGACAACCTATTCATAGTCAATGATGTGTACCACGCGCATGCCAGTATTCCAGGAACTTACTTCTCTTTAGCTGAGAGTGCCTTGTCCTTACCATCGCTTCCGGTTTCAGAAGTGGCCTTGGAAGGGCTAAGACCAGTATCTCCATCCCCCCCTCGTCGCATGATTTTCATAGTTGGGACAGTTGGTGGCGGCGGGGTATTTCCCGTAGTAGGAGGGTTCGATATGGTGGTCAAAGGTGGTGGTAGCCTACAGAATGGAGTGCGGAAAATTCTAACAGCACCAGCAACTGCATCAACTTGATGGGTCATATGATAGTAGTCGGCTAATTTATGAGTTAACATTCGGCAAAATGAATTGCACGGTGGTAGGTCAATGAAAGGCTCTCTGGGTTACTCGTTAGCGCTAAATCTAATTATAAACAGAAGAATTGAGTGCAACTTACTTTGAATCAGTAACGAATTTTTGCAAATCTTGTTCTAAACGAAGAAGAAAAATGCGATCCTTGGGTGATTCTAGCGCTTCCAACAATTTTTCGTCTGGTGTTTGACGATAGAAAAGGTTGAAGGCATCAGGGGTACCAGTTAGGCCAACAAGTGGCTTGATAACCTTCCCATCATCTGTTGTTTGCTGCCCCGATGAGCCACTCTGGGGAGTGGTCATCCCTTGGCTTTGACGTTCTGGCATTGGTTGCATACGCCTATCCGGTGCCTCATAGAATTGGGCACGATATGCGCGACCAGCTGCCTCAGATCCAATCCTAGATCCTGCAACTATAGAACCCCTACCAGAAAAGGTATCATCGTCCTCGGCAGCTTTGACGCTTGCACTATCATCAGGTCGCAATGACTCTTTTTCATCCAACGCAAATGTAGTACCAGAGGTGATGCTCTTGCCGTCCAAACTTGGAGGTTTCGTTCCCAGCTCAGATCCGGAATCCGTACGTTGGAAGGGGTCTTCAGAAAATCCTTCCCCGGCTTCTGGTTTCTTTCTAGCAATCATAGGCCCAGTACCGGAACCGTTTACAACCAGGCTCGGCATTGGCGAATTGCGCTCTCCATCAACATTCAAAGCTTTCATGGCATTCGCAAGGCTCGTCTCAGACGTGGGTGTGGGTGCGGCGTCGGCAGTCGAATCGATTTCGGTTCGTACAGAGGGGTGCTTCTCAGTTCCGCTAATCTGAAGACCATCTTCCGGTCCATTCTCATTCTGAGTTCCCATCGCGACGTTTTCCTTTTTCGAAGGACGAGATGGTCCAGAGGCTGCCACTTTGGCAAAAGATCTAGGAGCTATATTGTCCTTTCCAGCAGACGCAGCTACCTGTGGGGGATGGTGTCAGTACAGAAATTCTGTCACATTGAGTAAAGTAGGCGGGGTTGCCTTGGGCACCAGCCACGAACCTTTGCAAACGAGAGTCTGGAATCTGCGGACATTGGAGCCGTAGCCATCTTTGGAAAAAAGGGCAGGCGAGTGTGCTCGCTGCTCGAAAAGAATGTCGTGTCCCAAGGAAAGAATTTAAAGGGCGAGATCGCAACTCGGCGAAAAGATTGAGAATCGGAATTGGAATATTAGGGGAAGAGGTTAACCAAAGCGCTCGATGCAGAGAGATGACATTGGGTCATTGTCGTAGCTAGGACGGAGTAGGGTGTGTAGGTGGGTGGGAAAGGTGATCGGGGGCAGATTATGAGCACCAGCGATGGGCGATTGTATTTGATTGATCGCAGCAGCGGGAGGTGTGAGGGTGTACAACGCTTCGGCCTGGTGAAGTGGTGTGTCTCTGTGTATTTTAGACAACGTAACGGCGCAGGCAGAAAGCGTTTGGTAGCGCGCAGCTGGAGAAACCGATGGGTGACAAGGCGGGCAGCGACAGCTGGAGCAGTGGCAGAGCACGCAAAAGTTGTAGGTGAGGTGTTGTTGAGGGCGAGCCCAGGGGATTCAGGACCTGCTTGGGATTCGGTCAGCTCAGGTCGAGACGTTGACTTTCAAAATCCTAAGCTGGGGGGCCGCGGGTTTGACAGAAAATGGAACGCTAGCCCCGGCATTCGATGCCAAGCTTCGGTGCCGCTTTTGAGAAGGAATTTTGGAAGAGAATGGGTGTCGGCTACTCTTTCCTCGAGAAGATGTCGTTCTAGAAATATTTCAAGAAACCATTAATCACAGTATTGTTCCACTTTAATTCAACATTTGAATATTGTTATTCTTCTAAACCGTTCGAATAATTCGGACCCCCACGTACAATATCCCCTGGTGCGGCGGTGCCGAGTAGCTTGATCTGACCTCCATTCTCACCTCACTTCTGTCACTCCTGTCATGTTTTGGCCATGATCCTCAAGAGCCTCAACAAGCTCCTAAGGACCCCAAGGTAGTTTCTTTCTAAAAATATACTCGGCGCTCTAGGTACCTACGGTAAACGTTCGATACTATGGCTACCCTCAAGAGGCTTAGCGTTCGATTCTGACGCAGAAATCGAGGTTATCCAAAGCTAATTAGACACTATTAATCTCTAGTTTTCAGATTACTCACAACTACTTATAACAAAACTAACAACCGTTTCGAAGACATATTTTGTACCTTGTTCAGTACGAAATTCTCTCGACAACCCAACCTGAGTAAACAACTTTCCCACCATTCTTCCGGTTAATCTTCCGTCATGGATCCAAAAAAGACCCTCAAACCCGCTCGGAATTGGAACACCTTTTCCGAGGAGCATGTAAGTCATAGAATTTCAGAACAATTTCAGCTTTTATCCATACATAGGTACTGACCAATATTTGTAGTGGGCCTTCCATTCGTTGGCGACGATTTGAATACAACAAGCGAGAACGAGTACGCAGACATCTTGTTTGTTTGTTTCGACTTCGAAACCCTCCAGGAAATCGGTTCTCGTGCTGCATCACGCAGTTTAGGCCGCTGGGGCAGAATAAGGCTTGCCCAAGCCGGAATATCTATCTTTGATCCTAGGAATCTCTCGTCAACTACACAAAGAGAAGCGCTAAAGACGTGTAATTTTGGTTTGGGGGGAGGTCCGCTTGATAGGAGAACAGTCGATCGAAAGTTTGTCTTTGGAGAAACAATCTGGCTCGACCAGCTTGCCCATCTTTTGCCCTCCATGGAGAAAGTGCTTGGTCGATCTCGCAAACTTGTGTTGGTGGGTCACAGTCTCAACGCAGACTGCCGAGTACTAAGATCCCTCGGGTTCGATTTTGACAGTTCGATTGTGGCTTATGTTGACACTGCAGACGTAGCAAATGCGATTTTCGACCTACCAAACGGATAAGATGAGGCTCAACTAGTAATTAAAAATACTCTGAAAAGACTGCTAGCAAAGCTGGGGCTTGCTGCCAAAGGATGCCATGTTGGTGGAAATGATGCGAATTACACCTTGCGAGCACTACTACTTTTGGCTGTGGAAGGGCTCCATACATCTGACTTATCCGACGTGTCAACCAAGAAACTATTGAAAAGGATCAGAGCAATTGGGCTCAAATCACTCCCGCTCATGCCGCCTGGATTGAAGTCACCTAACGCTAAAGCAGCAAAGCAGTTGATTGTTCAAGATACAAAAGGTCCAATCGGCTGGGGATGTTGGACATCTTTTGACCCTGTGGTTCCCGCTAGTGAGTCTGACTCTCGTCAAAGCCAATCTTCCAATTTTGAGCAGCCGTCTGCTCTTCTTCTTCAATGGTTCCCGGCACTTGAGAATCGAGGATCAAAGAAGCTCCCGCGCTTATTGTCGCCACCTACTTTTCGAAAAGGACACAAGTTGATTAGTAAAGACCCAGATGCTTCTATCCCCCGGGACCACCTAGTTGAGACACTCGAGAGTGACTCTGGTTCTGATCAAAGCCAACCTGTCGACTTCGAGCAACCATCTGCTCTTCTTCTTCATTTGTGTCCGAAACTTGCGAATGGAAGAAAAAAGAAGCTATTCTGGGCAGCTTGATAATCAACCCAACATCTAAGTTACTTAGAATTAAACTTTTTCTTGGAATAAAGTCTATCAGAGCTAGCTCATTGAAAATTTAAACCACTCGACAATTCATTGGACTTCGTACGCTCCCTATGAATTAATCCATTCGAACAACTCAGCCTTCTCTTCCAGTAGCCTCTCACGTTTAAACTATCCAGCTTCATTATAATTATTGACTCCGGCGTCACACACCAGCTCAAGTCACAGCAGATATTATGGGTTGAATGGGGGTTGGAGGAGCGTCGAGTTACGACAACGATTGGTTATAAATTTGGTGGAAAGCGAATGAGTCTCAATAACCTCTAGTGGCACAAGCGAAGAGGGTATCTTTTGGCGGTACCTGGCGCTGGAGTTGAGGTGGAACATTTGTCGGCTGGTGGGAGGGATTTCTGGGTATAAGGAGATACGGTTTAAATAGTGAAAATATGAGGATGTTGACATTATCCAGGGCACACTATGAAGCAAGCAAATGCTGGAATTTCGATACTTCCAGAGATAAGTGGGAATAACCCTGTTTTTACTGCTATTTTTATATGCCAGAAACTAAATAATAGCCCCCTTCGAGTACAAGAAGATCATCCTAAAACCGGCAAAAGCTACACAAATACATGAAAAGTCACATATCATTTTATCTAATTCGTGAGAATAATCCCAGCTTCAAATCCAATTCAAATTCCAATCTTTTCATACAGTTCAAAGCTCCAAAGTTCAATCAATAGCTCTAAGATGCTTGTACGCTTCGTCGCCATCGCTTACTAGAGCAATATGGCTTACCCTAAAGCTATTGCTTCACGTACAATGATTACCCGACCTGATTGTTCTCATATAGAGAATGCCGCGGTTGAGGAGAAATCCCCCATCAAGAAGTGTGTCACATGCTAGAAAGTAAGAAATAATAGCTCTGTTCGGAGATCACAACTGGCTTGAACTACATGAAAAGTCATCAAATTCACGTGGACATAATTTGAGTTCTAAAATTTATGAAAGTTCAAAGTTTCAAGTTCAATAAATATCCCTAGTAAGCAATGAAGTTGGTACCAGTGCCCTTAAGTTGAGTAGGTGTTTTAGCTGGCAGTTCTCTGTGGTTCTCCAACAAAAAAATACAAGGATAACAAACTGCGTCGGGAGTCTCAACTGGGAACATTGTCGTATGGGTCATGAATTTTGGCAGAGAATTGGAAAGAAAATTATTATTGTAGTTATCTATTTATAAATCGATTGCACAACAGAAGATACTTCCCACTTTAGACCTTTCTTCCTTGCAAAAAGTGAATTTGCTGGTTCTTCTTCTTGAAATCCTTGTAACTGAATTTTTTTTGCACTAGCTCGCCTTCACCCGCTCTATAAAAGATCATCTTTGAATCACCACACCACAATATAATTAAAGACATTAAAATTTTCAATCATTCAAGCCCTACCTTCCAGTTCTTATTCCCAATCGACATTTCCTGATTCACCTTCACCTGCATACCATTCGCGCCTTTGGCCTGGTCACGTGGGCATTCTTTGACTCCCGCTGGGTTTTAAGCGGCGATCCTTGCAAGCTTCTCGGCACTGCTCATCTTTGTAAAGCGCCGTTCGTTGACCAACGCCTCCAACTTTCCACCCTCATCCACCACCATCAAGAATCTGCGAGTGCAAGTATCGCGCATATAAGTCGTCGATAATTCTCCCTGTAGTAGCATCTGCTGCTTCTACTGCTCCTTTTGCGTACTGCGAAACTGCGAACTGCAACGTCCAGTCTGTTTCCTGTCTGGGGCGATACTTGTACCGCGTCCCGGCATCGTGCTTTCTGACAACAGTAGTCAAGCCAAAGTCGCCCTAGAGAATCTACTTCCTCCCCATCATCTTCCATCGTAGCATCGCATCGCATTGTGCCCTGGGATCTTGGTGAAGCGCGGGGCATAGAATAGAGATCCGAGAGCGCTCTCGATCGCTTTGCCTTCAGTTCCTGCTGTATTGATTGACCCGATCGCGTTGGATAGCAATTCGTCCGCCATCTTCGCCATGTCTTCCGCCGTAGCAGAATTGGAAACGGCCTTACAAGGCATGCTGGCTCTGAAGCCACCTGGAGTATCTGGCTCTCGCATTCAGGCCATCACCACCCTATGCATGGGAAACGTACAGGTAAGCCAGTAAAATCAAACGAAATCTTCACTTTTTCTGCAAAATTCTAACGTCTTTTTTCTGCAGTCGGAATCGGTCCTCATCCAAAAACTCTATACACATTTTAGAAAGGCTCCTGGAACCCACAAGCTTGGTGTGCTCTACGTTGTAGACTCTGTAACCCGAAAATGGACGGAACAGGCCAAAAACTCAGGACAGCCTATAAACAATGATGCTCAGGATGGTACATTTGCCGCTGGTGTTAATAGAGTAAAGGAACTTCTCCCAGCATTGATGAACGATATAATCCATTCTGCTCCCGATGATCAAAAGGTACGCTCTTAAACGCTTCAACAAGACAGTCTCTATACTGGCTATCTAGATTTGCTTGACCTTTCTTCTTCTTTCGGCTTCATCTTCTGCTGTCTAACAGCCTGAGACGTGCCTTGAAGTGGCCTTTTATCTGTTTCTTTCCATATGAATTCCCACTTACTCTTTATTCGTGCCTTGTAGGAAAAGATCAGAAAATTAGTAGAAATATGGGAGAAGGGCCAAACCTTCCCCATTGAAATGCTCACCCAATTCAAGGACAAGTTGAATGCCCCCCAACCAACTCAAAGTAAGGCAACCTCGTCGAAAACTCCATCCGGATTAATTTGGTATCTAATTTTTCTCTCTTCTAGCCCTTTCTACCACGCCCCCGGGAAGTCCCCCAGCACACATTCACCACCCCGCCGCATCAAACGCACCACCACCAACAGCAACGTCTGCAGCACCTTCTATATTAGAGGCTCTTGCCAACTTGGCCCGTCAAAATAATGCTGCTGCTCCTCCACCCGTATCAGCACCACCCCAACCCATGGATAATATATACAACATGCCGCCTCAAAGCAACCCTATTCCCCAGAATCAAAGTACAGGTGCCATGAATCTCCATCAGTATGCATCCGCCCCTCCGCCTGTAAATGTTCCTGTCCCAGCGGCTCCTTTTGCCTCTCAACCACAAGGCCAAGGCCAAGCTGTACAGAACTTTGCCAGTAATTTATCAAATCCGTACGCGGGTGCTCCGCCTGTAATCCCTCCGCCTGTTCTTGATCCAGCGATGCAACAGCAGCTCATTCTTATTAAAGCGCTGGCAGATCAGGGACTTTCTCCAGATAAAATTGCTGGTATCATGGCTACGATGGGACACATGGGACAGATTGCTGGGGCTGGAGTTGCACCTCCACCCGCTCAGTATCCTGCACAGAATCAAAATCAAAATCCTCTCAACGCACAGAATGGCTGGGGTGAATCACGTGACCGTAATGGCTATCATGAAAGAGAGGTTGTGAGATCACCACAACATCGATTCCGTCAACGTTCTCGATCCCGATCTCCTCCTCGCGGTTGGAATGCACATGGCTCTCCTGCAACGCATCGCCGTGATGAGACTCGTTTTGATGATCCAAGAGAACAAGAGTCCCCTGGTCGAAATCGTGGCGGTGGTCGAAGCCGCGGTAACGATTATCGCCAACGTAGTCCTCCGCGGCGTGGTCATAGTCCTAGTCCCCCACAATCCTCTGGAGGTGGTTCCAAATGGGTTGGACATGACCCTTCCGTGCCCAAAGGAAATATCAAAGGTACTGTAATTATCCGCATCAATTAAAGTAGAATCATTTCTAACTTTTCCCAGTTCTCAGTCGTACCCTGTTCGTTGGGGGTGTCACGTAAGTTTGCTTTTCGGACCCCAACTTGCATTAATGCTAACATCACCAGGATGCCGGATCACGAATTGAGAAGAATATTTGACGGTTTGGGTCAAGTCCAAACTTGCATTGTAAATAAAGACAAGCGACATGCATTCGTCAAAATGGTTAGTCGGCAAGATGCTGTACATGCTAAGGATGAAATGGAGAAGAACAGAGCCCCGGATTCACAATTGAGAGTGAGTTTACTACCCTAGTTCACTCAAGCCCACACAATTGCTAACTTAGAATAGACTAGATGGGGTGTTGGATTCGGGCCACGTGACTGCAGTGATTACATGACCGGCGTTAGCGTCATCCCAATATCAAAACTCACAGATGCTGATCGCAAATGGATGTTGAGCGCCGAATACGGTGGCAGCGGTGGCAAACCCATCGAATCCGGAATGGTCGTCGAGGAACCAGATATCGAAATCGGCCAAGGTGTTTCCTCGAAAGCCATCAGTCGTCGAATGCAAACCGACCTCGGTGGAAACAAGGGACCAAAAAACACTCGCGACCAAGACGAGGATGAATTCGGAAGAAGTCGACGCGATCGAGGAAACGGTGGAAATCGCGGGAACAAGAATCATAACCACCATGTGGTTGATAATGGTCCTACTAGTATGCCTGCCGTCCCGGCCTTTGGAGCGTTCCCTTCTTTTCCTTCGGGGGTTCCTTATCCTGGGTACTTTCCTGGTGGTCAACAGGCTCCTGGACGACGCTAATCGATTTTTAATATGAAAATTCAACCTTGAATTCAACTCGATTCTATTCCCAATTTCTCGCTCTTGCCCGGATGGATTGTATAGACTACTAAAAGCTGCATTTTCTTCCTCGATTTTTCACATTTCGACTTACTTTTTTTGCTGCTGCATGGCTATGGTGTTCTGGGCGTTTTTACGATACCTCGGACTCTTTTCTTTGAGGAGTGGTGGAGGATTTGCAATTGGCAGGGAAGGCGCACTTATCTTGGGGTGCATAATGATAGGCTGCTGAGTGAAGGATGGTGAAATGACGAGAGCAAACCATATCAAGGGAGAAGTGGAGGAGAGAGCCGAAGCAAGTGAACCAAGAAAGAAAACATTGGTTGACAACCAGACGTTGCTGGATATCCATGAGAATGATCCGCCTCTTTTTTTGTAGCTGCCAGTCGTTAACGAGGTAGCTCAATCTTTACGTTTGTATTTAGCAGAGCACTACCTACGCACGCTTTGATACATAGTTCTTAGTGAAAATTATTATTTTCTCTTCTTTTGATTTTGATTTTTGAGACTTTTATCCTTTGCCTTGAACTGCTAGCTGCTTAATTTCTTTATATTTAAGAAGTGAGTATACTTGTAATAAATCTTATTAATTCGATCGCTGCTTTAGATACTCAACCTGTCTTATAAAGGCTCGGAGCTAGTTTCCAACGACTTTAGCAATTGCAGCTAAGCTCTACTAGTTGTGTAGAGTACTAGTTGTAATCTTCTATATAGTAGAGCTTATTTATTTTATCTAGTAATAAAATAATAAGTTAAATAATATTAATGTGGTTTACCACCTCGCGACGCATATCACCTCGCGACGTACTTTTACCGGGTTTACTACCCCACCACTCTAACACGTGTTTTCTTGATAATTAATAATGCAAAATCAAACCAACGAAGCACAAATCACTTTAGCTATTGAAGCTATTCGATCCTCGAAAAAATTGAGTCGTTGAAAGGCCGCTAAAACCTACAATGTTCCTGAACCTACACTATGTGCTTGAATGACTGGCCGACCATCCTATAGCGATTATTGACTAGTAGGTCATAAATTGACTGAACTAGAAGAGGAAGTGATTGTCAATTATATACTTGATCTAGATTCTCGAGGATTTTCTCCCTGGCTAGCTGATTTAGAAGATATAATAAATTACCTCCTTGAAAATCGCTGAGCAGAACACGTCAGAAAGAACTAGGTATATTGATTTGTAAAGCAACAGAATAATTTTAAGACACGTTTTAATTATGTTTACGACTATCAAAGGGCTTTATGTGAGGATCCTGAGCTGTTTAGTGTGTGGTTTCAACTAGTAGAGAATATATAGATGAAATATAGTGTTGTGGATAGTGATTTTTATAACTTTGACAAGACTAGCTTTATGATGGGCTAGATTTGCCCTAGAATAGTTGTTACATATGCTAATCGATGTGGCAGAGCCAAAGGAGTACAACTAGGCAATAGAGAATAGGCGACAGCAATTACGTGTATCAATGGCAAAGAGAGTGATATTCCTCCTTTTCTAATTGTTACAGGCACCTATTACCTTGCAAACTAGTACTCTGAAACTGGCCTCCCTCATGACTAGATCATTAAATCTACGAAAAATAGATGGACAGACAACGAGACAGGTTTAGAATAGGTAAAACACTTCAATAAACACACTGCTGCTAGGGCAAAGGGTGTATATTGAATACAGCTATGAGAGTTATGAATCGATCACATTCTAAAAGTATTGTAAAACTCACAATATTATAACTCTTAGATTACCTCTACATTCCTCTTATTTAACTTAACTACTTAATGTTGGGTGTTTTAGTGTTTTAAAGTAAATATATAGCTAGCAAATCAAAGGGTTCATAAAAGCTTATATTTATTACATCACCAAGGTTTAGTTTCTTATTACTTTTAAAGCAGCCTACCCATAGTTAATAACTGTTCAAAATACATCAGCTAGATTTCGTGGAGCTGGTCTAGTTCCTTTTAATCCTCAAGTAGTGTTATTAAAGTTAGATATCAAGTTACGAACTCCTCCACCTACTAGTCCCCCCTTGGCCGACGCTGACCCTTGGGTATCACGAATGCCTCAGAACTTAATTGAAGCTCTTTCACAAATGACTTTAGTTAAAAATCACATTACTCTTTATCAAGGAAGCTCGCTAACACAGATATTTAGTACAGTTGCTTTGTTAGCAAAGGGGACAGAGCTCTTAGTACATCAGAATACCCTTTTACTTGCTGAGGTCTGTACTCTTTGAACTGTCAACAAGGCATTAAGTAAGTGAAGCAGGGCCAAAAAAAGTTACATTTGTCAAGGGAGTACACTAACTATTGAGGATACACATGATATTTTGGCCCAGGAAGAGGCTAACACACAGATTCAACGCAATAGGCGCTCTAGAGAGGGTGGACAAAATAAGGGGCAGCTGACTATACAACGCTGTAGTACTTGTAGTAAAACCAGTTATAATGCACAAACTTGTTAGAAAGTTGTAGAAACATCTATTTCATCAGATACTGAGTAGTTTTAATTAATTCAATATGTTGTGGTTGAATAATAGGAATTTAAAGTGATAGAGTATAAAAAAGTGCGTCGCAAGGTAATATGCGTCGCGAGGTAGTAAACCACGTTAGAATAAAAATAGAGTATAAATTTTAAAAACTAACTTAACAGAGTATTTAGATATTAATTTCTAAAACTTATAAGATAGTAAAAACATCTGTAAAAGACTTTTATTCTTTAATAGATTTATAGAGAGATAATACTAGATAAGTTTAGTTATAAGCTTCTAAGAATTTTCTAAGAATTAAGAAGAAATTAGAAGCTAATAGAAGTTTATAATATAACAAAACTTAAACTATCTAAATAAAGGTAATAGTCTCGAAGGTTAGTATACTCTAAGAAATTGTGATATGTAGAGGCTGTGTTAGTTATGTGACCTTTCGCCTGATCTAAGGAAGCCTTTATCTGCTATTATAAATCAATCAGGTATTAATCAATTCTAGTGGATGGAGTTAACGGAGTTAACAGAGTCTACGTAATATTAGGGTTTAGGAGCTTCTATAAAGACAGGCTTCTCCTACACCTTTAAGGAGAAGCAGAGATTAGTTCTGTACTAAATCTAATACTTGTTTACTCTTATATAAGATTTAATTTAACTTATTGCCTACTATCTACCTCACAGAAATATAGGTGCGCTAGGTTGTCTACTTAGAAGTAAACTTGTTACTTGTTACTTGTATTATTGTGAGGTGGATGGTAGGCAATAAGTCAATTTGAATCTTTTCAATTCAGTATAGAACTAATCTCTGCCCCTCCTTAGAGGTGCAGGAGAAGTCTCGCTTTATAGAAGCTCCTAAGCCCTAATATTACGTCAACTCTGTTAACTCCGTAAACTCCATCCACTAGAACTGCTCAATTCCTGATTGATTTATAATAGCAGATGAAGACTTCCTTAGATCAGATGAAAAGTCACATGACCTCATGACCTCGTGACCTCCACATATCACAATTATACTAAAATAATATAATAAGATTAATAACTTAGTTAAGTATAAAGCTTCTATCTAATAGTAGACGTGCTAGCCTTATATAGAACCTTTATACTTCTAGATTATAGTAATTACTATAATCTATATAATCTAGCTTATTACTACTTAGTTAATCTTATATAATCTAAACGAGTTACGTAATACTAACTAAAAGAAATCCTTAGATCGCTTAGCTAGTCTAAGAATTTCTATTTATTATAACTATTCTAGATATACCTTGTTCTTATTAGAACGCTGTCTAGACTTACTTACTATGTACTAACACGTGATTCGTAATATATAACTCTTTTTAAGATTATATAAGTTTATTTCAAAGATATTTATTAAAGATAAAAGAAGAAAAGATATATATATTAGGTATCTAGCGAATTAGCGAACTAGTAACTATATATAGAACCTAATAAGTCTTAAACTAGACAGCTTAGCTAGAGATGCAAAGCTGTTTAGAAACTTGTTTACAGGCTTGACGTCGATGCTAATGTTAATTTAGCCACAAATAACATATCAAGCTGCCGAAGGTGTGTCTTTAGTACTCTGATCGCTGGAAGTTATCGCCGAGCGATGCGATACAATGCGACGATATTTCTGTCGCTATAAACCTATCTAGACTATAAGAGGTAATAATCCCAGTTTAGCGCAGCTGTAAACCTGGTTGTAAACCTGATAACTTGCCACGCTGTAATTACAATGGAAAAAGAAAAGAACGCTAGATAAAGACTTATCTTTTAGCACCTAGGTAACGCTGTCTCGCTTACTTCTTCTAGACTTCTATTAAAAGTCTTCTAGTAATTTAAAACACTATAAAACAAAGTCAAATACCTTTATTTAAACTTTAAAAAAATAATTTCGCTTAAGAAATAGTTTTAGCTTGTAAACGTGCGGAGTGAACTGCTACTTGCTGTGATGAATACGAAGTCAAGCCGAATACTGCTATATAGAGCGAACAACAAAGTAGGAAAAGAAAAGAGTTCCAGAGGAACGGAGGCTTATATACAGGATTCCAGCGGCACGCACATGCTGTGCCACGTGATCTGACCCAGTTCCTCCAACTCTGTAACATAACTTATCTAATAACCATTTAAAAGTTCTTTTCTCTACTTTTAGCTTAAATTTCACTTAATTCTACGGTTTAACGTCTTATTTCACAGGTCTAAAGCTCTTTATAGCGGAATTTCGCGCGAGCTATTTTATTTACATTTCTTTAGCTAATCTCAACGTAGCTATATCGTTGACAAGCTCTTTCTATAGCTAGCTTATCTCTCTCTACTATTCACAGCTCGCTCACAGGTGCGTTGTACGCGCTAGCTCCTTTACGAGTACGTATCTCAGCCAGCCTCTCTCTAGTACACTTATTAGTCAGCCATGGAAAAGATCTTACTATATCGAGGATTCTCCTCCTTCACTAGCCGATAATCCCAGTCCAACTCGAGTCTCTCTTCCTTAACTATCCTTCTCTCCAGCATACAATTGTACGCATGTCTATCAATCGAAGATCCTCTAACCTCTGGTATTCGTGCCCTCTCACTCACTTCTCCCCTCTTCGGTCGTAAAGCAAGAACGTTATATTGCTGTTTAGCTTCAAATTCCGCGATCAGGGGCCGGGTCCCGTCCTCTTCCTCGTGAGCTTCTAGACGAAAGAAGGCCGTAGAATGGTAAGTCGGGCCTTGAACGACGCCTATACACGGATCAGGATGAAGTATCAGTTGTTGCTCCTCCAAAAACTCTCTCCCAATGAGCCCATCCTCGTCTGATGAGCTATTTTTCGCGGGTCCGGCATTAGAAGGCTCCTTATGCTGGATTATCGCTTTAGGACGTTTGGAATTGGGTTGTCCTGGTCGGCCATTTCCCGAAGCAGCTCGTAATAAGGGGTTTAGCGATACTGCTGCGTTTATGGGTGGCATAATCGGTTCAACAAGATCGCTGTCATCATATGCAAGTAGGTGTACTTTACCAGTCGCATCGCCAATCAAGAGCTTGGAATAATCTTTCGAGAACGCCCCCGCGGATATGCCGCCCGCGACTTCTAGAACGTCCCGAACAAATGCTTTTTTTCGAGGAGCTCTCACATCCCAAGCTTTCACTTTCCCATCAGTCGAACCAGTGTAAAAGCGATCAGCGCTTTGGCCCCAAGCTGCGAATTTCACTCCATTGTCTCCCTCTTCTCGAGGTCGATCAGGCGGTGGGTTATCCAGAGATTCTATCCAAACTTTAGTGACCTTTTCTTTCATTTCGTGTCTACAAAAATACATACCTCCATGATTCAGTATGTGAATGGCCTTGTCGCCAAGAGCCGTGTCCCACACATAAGTGTTACCATCGGTACAGCTGGCTGTGACAAAATTATAATCGGGAGAATTTGGCCTTTGCGCATTAGTTCTTTGGTCTCGGTATTTTGATAAAAATACTTACATTATGGTAAGCTCGTTGATGTCAAGAGCCGAGCAATCCAAGGTCTTCACTTGCATGAATTGATAATCGTCGAATCCTTCTCTTTGGACGAATATTCGGATTTGTGTTCTTGTGAGAGGGTCATATTCTTTACCAGGAGAGGTTGCAGCAAGAAAACACGGTTGAGCGGGATGCCACAGAACTTCGAAAACATTCGATAATCGGGCTGACGGAAGTGAAATCCTCTTCCCGCCATCGGCAACATCCCAAAGACATAGTTCACCCGTGTTTCTCTTCTCAAGCGGAATATCCATATCGTCGTGGGTAACACTCCGAGGTGAATAACCAACGAGTAAGAGATTCCACATGCTAGAACATCTACCCCATTGAATTGTCGCAGGAAAATACGCCCACGTATCTCTTCGTCGAAGTTCTTTTGCTTGCTCCTGGGACTTTTCACCGCTGTATGTATCATATGGCGATAAAGTAACGTCGTCCTGATTGACAACATAGACGCGAATAGCATTATTAGACACATCCGCCGCAGTTGCCACTCGCGGTTCAAATATGTCATGTGAAGCTACAACGAAATTGACCTTGTCCTCGTGATCCCATGACCCCAAAAGTTCCATTGTAGTCCCATCTTGAGCCACTCTCCAGACCTTGACACTCTTGTCAAAACTAGCCGTGAAGGTTAGACCAAGTGCTTCGGAGTAGGACGTAGCTACCACAGAAGTGTATAGCCAAGGGTCCTGTGTCTCGCGCATCCAGCTAGATGCATTCGCATTGGCACTAGCATTATTTTCGTCTATCTCGACAATTGGCCGGGTGATTCGATGATCCGGAATCGACTTCAGTTCATCTGCTGGCAAGGATCCAAGAAGAAGGTTACCAGGTTTATTATATTGCATGTTAGAATTATCCGAATGGGCCGTCGCACCGCATACAAATGCGCTGTCGCTTGTCCAGCTAATAGTCGCTATATCGCCGCAACAATCGAACCACTCAGTGCGCGGGGCTAGAGAATCCTCAAGATAACTCATAGCTTCGATTCTGAAAAGGTTCCTTCCGCTAGCAGTCGGAAATGGTGAAATTCCTGACATTTCTCGATCTCTCAGGAGTGTTGTTAAAGAGTGAATTGAGTCGCAAGGTGGCGGACGGAGAACCTCTAGAGAAGTATCCGAAGAAAGCAGTCGGCCATTTGCAGCATCCTCTAGGAATAAGGTAATTGCAGCCTTACCCCTGCAACGAAGGAGAGTACGCCCAAGCTCTGGGCCTGGGACTTGAATTTTTTGATGGATGAGAGTAGTGATTTGAGAGACCTTCTTGCCAATCATCATGGTTGTGAGCATCTTTGAGGAGTCGCCCAAAACTTGATTATCCTGCGACTGAATTGCTGCACATATAAACAGAACTTCCTCCGGTAAGAAATCAAAATGATTGGCCTCCTGTGGCATGCGCTGCCGATCTAGCACGCTTATATAGGGGCGTGTAATGTCCTCCCCTGAGAACGATTTCTCTACCGAGGATGACTTCACGGGTGATGTGCTGCGCGTCCTCTCCTCTTTGTGAGGGTCTGTCTGCACAACTGGACGAATTGACCTCCTAAGTCTCTTTCGTTTTTGTGGCATTGTGTCTGCGTGACCGTCGGCGCTGAAGGAAGTTGCTGGGGACGAAGAGTAGTCTCGCGGTCTGGGAGCCGAAGGAGGGCGATCTAAAGGAAGCTCACCCTCAAAGATGTAATCTTCAGAGTCTTCCGAGGAAGCAGATTGTGTTTGGTAATTAGATCGTGCTTGGTAATTGGCGATTTTTTGAGAGGCGAGTTCGTCCACAATAGCGCGAGCTTCAATCGCCAATATTTTCTCGTATTCATCTGAAAGCCGCATACCATTCGCAGATAAATTTGGCATAAAATCGCGTCTTCTCACCAGATTTGCAGCAGTCTAAACAAGTCAAGTCAGTATGGAGACAAGAAGTGCGCATCTAGAACCACCAACCTGCTGGCCGATCTCGTCTCGGTCAAGTCTGGTGAGACGGCCTTTATAATGCGCTGCCCACTTTTGTATATGTGGAAATATTTGATAGGTCAGGGTATCTTTGATAAGCTCTCCTTCATCCTTGATTTCGAGGGGAGCTTGAGGACCTGGAGCTTGCCCAGTCCTTCGCC
Organism: Hymenoscyphus fructigenus; assembly: GCA_001414455.1. Lineage (NCBI taxonomy): Eukaryota > Fungi > Ascomycota > Leotiomycetes > Helotiales > Helotiaceae > Hymenoscyphus > Hymenoscyphus fructigenus. The sequence continues at coordinate 786,528 of LKUV01000008.1, read as the reverse complement.
TTTTCGCAGGTGGGGGGGTTGATTGTTGAGGGAGTGAATGCGCGAGCGACTGCCTGTTGTTTAAGGCGGCTCTAGTCGAAGGCAAAGAAGCGGATGCAGAGCGGCTCCCAGTCGCCGCTGTCTGGAGTGAAGGTTGAGATAGTGAAGGTCGGGGTCTACCATAACCTGGAGGAAGGATCGGAGGATACGATCTTTTGGGAGTTAGGAGGCGGTCATGCGACTGCGGCAATTGCACTTGAATATTATTCGAAATAGGGATTTGAGTAGAAGTTGTACTCTCGTCATCATCACTATTGGTCAGGTCGATGACCATGGTGAGTCTGTCAAAACATTTAGTATATTTCCACTCCAGCGCGTCACGGCCACTACTCACTCATCGCGTCCATCCATTATGGCCAAATTGGTGGCGCAACAGGAGCTTTGGCCGTGATCATATCGGGCATTCAAACATGTAATAGGAGAGAGTATTTGGATCGAATTTGTGGTTGTCGTAGACTAGTGTGAGATCCGGTGGCAGCTGCAAATGGTGTGGTTTGGTGGTTGTAGTTTCCCAAAACATTCCAGCTCACCAGCCACTATCTTCACTCGTGTTAAGTGGTGCACGGACCTTACAAGGCTGAAGGCAAGGCTGAAGTACTTCTATAAAAGTTGTAGTACAAGTACGGTGAGAGAAAGCTGCATAAGTCGTTATTTATTTCAAATTTGTATAGAAAGTAAAGAAATAGCTTCCAATTTCCAGAAAATTCTTTAATTAGTGTTATTGACTTGTATTATTCCTACAGGTGGGACCTTTCGGCTAAGAGAGCAGGTTTTTGCTCTGAACGTTGGACTGTGTAAAACAGTCTAGAACAATTAGCTATTATTTGAGGAGGTCTTGAAGAATGGGAGGTTTTGATTCATGATACAATTCTGTTAAAATTTCTGCTTGTCTTAAAATTGGTTGTAGGTAGGTATAAACAATACAGCACAATCTTCCTCCAGCAATTCAACCTTGAAAAGAGCCTACTAGCATCATCTAGCACAATTTACACAATCACCCAGTGTTGAGTTCGGTACTGTACATCTTCAATCCACTTTGAAAGGTAACTACTCTTAGCAATTCCTTCCCGTATGTTTTGGTTTTCCCTCCCACTGAGCTGACTCCAATGCAAGTATTAAACATCCCATTATACTCTCCCATCTAGACTGGAACCTCAACATCTTTGCTGGTATCCAATTCCTCGTGTCTGCGGAGATCCATTGGGCGGTCGAGAAGTGGGATAACATAAGGATCGAATGTAAGCCAGTAAGGATTCTCGAGGTGGTATTTTTGGCTCTGCGGGAAAAACAATGTTAGCGGACTTCTTTTAGCAAAAAGGCGATGATGGGGCTACAAACTGCTTCGTTTTCGAATCGCTCTACGATTGTGAAGGCTCTTGGATCGTGAACATCTTGCATAACCAGCCAGTCAATGGTTTCCTTGTCTTTGCGGTAGATTCGGGCAGCTTCGACGAGCTTGGCCTTGAGGCGCTCAATGGACTCGGGCTTGTCGTTTGCGTAGAGGTGGACGGAGAGTGTGTAGACCATGGTTTCGGTTCGGGAGAGTTGAACTTGGATTGATTGAATGACGATTGAGAAGAAAGATCAAAAAGAGGGGTGAAGGTTTTGTGAAGCCCCGCCTTTGGATGGGGAAGTAGCCTAGAAAAAATACCCTGATTTGAGGTACACCTACCTGTAACCGCTGATTAACTACGACTGCAACTACACCACTTACTAAAAACTTCTTATACTTTGACACAAGAATAATTACCCTCTCAGGAGTTAATGTAGATTTTTAGTATATTTCTAAGATTTGATTCCAAGGTGTACCTTGGTAATGAGGGTTTGGTGGGGTGGGTTGTGCCTTAAATTGGCGCTCCCCATTAAACAAGAAAAGCAGCAGCAGCGCCAGAAGAAGGATGGACCGACTTTTATGTAGCTCTTTCTAATTTTGTAAAATAATATTAACCTAGATAGTTAGCACATTTGAAGTTGATTACTCAAAACATCTAGAACAATTTAAAATTGTTCCCAACATCTGGGTTAAAGTTATCTAAACACGGAGAACAAGGAGGGCTACTGTGTCAATCTGGCGGGTGGCCGCTTTACTGATCAGTTGTTCTTGCTTTACAGTCTGATGCAAGAGCAACTAACCTAAATGCACACTCAAAGCAGCCCCTCCAAAATCACGTTCGGCTTCACTTTTCTATCTTCTGATGGTTCATTTCAAATTTTTGAAAGAGCACAGCAGCACAAGGAAAGCAGCGCAAGTTCGGTCGTGGCTCGTAACCACTGCTGTCACCACCAAGCAAAATGAAAGAAATCCCAGGCTTCTATTTCGGTAAGTAGTACCATGCTCAATTCACAAGATTGATCTAACGATATCCAGACAAAGAAAAAAACCGATACTTCCAAGCACAACAAGGCGCTCCTGCCACTAAAGCCTACAGCTCCCATGACATCAAACGGCGGAAATTACGAGATGAGCATGCGATCTTGTCCCATGCCTCAAAAGTATCTAGTCGAGCTCGAATCCAACGAGCCAAGATCCTCGAGGCTCCTCTCTATGGTGGTTTTCTCGCAAGAGAACAAGGGCTTGCATCCCGTATCGCTTTTCCTGAGATTTTCGCTTCTAGGTTGACTTCAAGTACCCTTTTTTGGCACAATAACCCCCTCCCCGAGGACCATGAGAAAAGACTCGAAAACGCTGTTTTTGATGTAGATTATCAAGATGCAAGCAATCCACACACAGTTCGAATAGGTCTGCCTACTTGTACCAGAATATTAGAATTCTCAATCAGCTAATATCCATAGTCTATCCTACTGGCATGGTGGACCAGTATCCTCTAATACCACCAAATCTTAAAACGCATGACGATGAGGAAGATAACGAGTATTGGGGAGTCGGTCTTGATGCCCTCCCCACGTCCATGTGTACAAACACCGAGTGCTCACGCCATATGGTCACCACCTTGACTGACAATAATTCGGCTGGCGTTGCTCTGCTCCCTTTCAAATCCAGAGGCAGTAATTTCTTCCCCAACCTTTCTACGACTTCACAGATTGACATGTGTTAGACGAACCACATCTATACATGGGCCCCGGGGCTACTCGTGGTAGATACTGCGGTGTTTTATCCTCCACGCCTGCCAAAAATAACCCTTCCTGTAAGAATATTTTGGCATTAGTTCGCTATGCTCCTCTCTCCTTATTCTATCTACTCATACTCCCGATGGCCAGTTTTCTCGTTGTTCCAAATTTCCAGAACAGTTTGAAATATCAACCGAAATTGTTCTAAAAGATCTGGATTAATATTCTCAATTGTTCACTCAAATTGCCCTAGAAATCTGGAACAACGAGAAATGCGCAGGTATGAACCTCAAGTATCTGCTGTAACATTCCTGCCAGCAAGCCATTCTTGAAAGTAAATCCAGTATAATGCGCTAATAACAATTCCACTATAGGGTTCTTTGCCTGCGGTACTACCAATGGAATACTGTCGATCGACAAAAATCTCGACCCATTCTGGATAACACCTCCAGTGTCACAAAGCACCGGGGAACTACCTGAAAACTGCCCAAGAGCTATATTCACATTGAATTTTCTTTCCGAAACCCCTTCCGTCCTTCTTTCTGGTGGCCGATTAGGTCTACTCCACATCAACGATCTCCGCATCCCTAGTACATTCGAGAAAAATATCGATGTGATCCACCACCCCAGTTCCATCACACATATCAAGCAGCTTGATACCCACAGAATCATTGTCGCCGGTCTAAACTCCAGTTTGTGCCAGTATGATCTACGGTATCGAAAAGCAGACATTATCAACCACGAGCCTGCCAAGTCCAAAAATCGCGGATCTCTGGTAAATCGGAACTCCACTAGGTCGATTGTGCAGTTTCCAGACTATTACAATACGGCTACCATTCGTTGTGGATTTGATGTTGATACGGTTTCTGGCATTGTTGCAGCGTCCCAGGTAAGTCAATTTCTCACTTTTCAAAAGTCTCTCTATGAACTGGCAGTAAAAGCTTCAAGTTCGTACCTGCCTAGTTCTCATTGTCTCAAATTTCCGGTACAAGCAGGTTCCATTGTTCCAAAGTATTTGGGACAATACCAGATTGTGCTAGAAAGTTGGAACAATGAACCATTACTGCTACACCGCAAGAAAGCTTACGCATTCTTCTCAAATGGCTCAGAACTAACATTCTTATTCTTCAGGAACAAGACGAACAACACAGCGCAATCCAACTGTTCTCCCTCAACGCCGGACATACCCTATCCTCACCAGCGCTCACTGCCGACTTCGGACCAGCTCCCAACTACGAGAATGACCATATTAGGTGTATAAGACTGGCGAGAGATACCGAGAGTCAAATGAAGAGTCTATTTTTCGCAACCAGTTCTACTATACATAAATATTGTTGGGGCCCGGATCACAGGGTTAAGGATGATATTGGAGACTTTTGAACAGCGTATGGGTGGCTGTGTATGAATGTACATTCGGCGGGTGGAAGGGGTACCAATCGGAGGATATTGTACTATATGGATGAGAATAGCTGAAATGGGCCTAAATCTTCGGACTCGTGCATTACGCATCATTAAAAGGCGTTGATGCTTGGAGGAATGTAATATCTAGGAAAATAGCTTAGGTGAGATTAATTTTCAATGGGAATGAAATGGGCTCAAACAAGGGACTGGGTGGGTACGACAGACAATGACTAGATTCTGTTTTTTTTTGGGCTTCAATTCCAAAGAAGTAACTGAATCAAATGAGGTTTTCTGTTGTTGCTGTTTTGGAACTCTCGTTGTGTTAGCTTTTTGGACAAAGATCTCTTGAAAGTCTCGCAGAAATATCCATCAACCCACGAATTTGGTTCCCACACAACCTTCATCAAAGTCTTCCAAGGCTGAATATTATCAAAGCCCAGCCTCAGAAAACGAATTATCAACTGAAGGTGACGTGATAATTCATCGGGAATCAAATTGGTCAAAGTGGAAAAGCCGTGTTACTTCTAAATTATTCATAGGGTGGCGAGCTTTCATTCCTCATCTCCGTTTAACGTCTGGTCAAGATTTGACAGTAACTTGATTTTCGGCCGTGGTTTATTCATCCAATCAAGTAAATGGAGAGTACTTCATACAGACTGAGACTTGATATCTTATCTGGAAGATTGGAGAGAGTCTTAAGAATTTGGAAGGTTTTATGGGGTAGTTCATCAATGTTTTCGTAGAGTTTTAGGAAGACAGTAAAGAGGTGCTGAGGTGGAGTATGATGGAGAAATTCTGAGTAGTACGAAGGTTTCTCGTACAAGTCGATTATCTTTGAGTGAAAACTCAATCGTGGCCTCGAAGTCAATTCTCGAACCTTTAGCGTGTTTCTTCTCGCAAGGAAGAGCAACAGGCTCATGAAGTAGTGCTTCGTCAACGAGTAGCTTAGCTATAATAATTCTTAGTTACTTACTTCGTATACTATCCTAACAACTCCAATTGCCAAATTTACGTTATACCCTCTTATTGTCGAAATCAAGCCCACTGTCGTTTCGCCAAATTCGAACCTTTTAACTTGAAATTTCCCAACGATCGTTCTTGCACTTTCTTTTGGGATAATAAATCAGATGAGAATCTATGAATCACCGAGAGGTTTCTTCGATATGATAGGATATGGCCTTCCCATATTGGACATCTCGAGAAAGACGGTTGCAGGGATAACGATGGTGGGCTAAAAGTTATGAGGTTATATGATGTTCATCACTTCAGGAGATGATTTCTGAATTCATTTTCACTAAAATCAATTATCATACCCCTTGAAGATGAAAATTAAAAGAACACAAGGATTGAAACTACTAGGCAGAATATGAATAGAATTGAAAATAAGTCTTAAATAATAATGATAGGACATGCTTAATATGTAATGTTAGCAAAGGAAGATGAGCTTCTGAATCAGTACAAAGTCGGGAATGAGGCATGCGTTAACTTGTTCCTAGAAAGAAAAATCTGGAAAGCTTGCCATCGCTATGACGGATAAATTTTGGCAAACTAGCCCTTGGAGCGGAGGAGGAAATTGTTGGATTTAATAGCTACCTACCCTCCTCTCGTCGCTCAAGCGAGAACGACGCAGAAGGAAAACCGACTATTACACTAAAATGTGTGAAATCCCCTCTCTACTTTAGGTCCTAATGTATTACTGTCGAAATCAATTACACTGTCGTTTTATCTCTAGATTTTAAGCAGAACTTAGAGCTTCGCACTGCTTGCTTCGCTAGAGCTTTGTTTGGAACTTGAGAGATCAGAATTAATTTCCAAAAAAAAAAAAAAATATCCTCGTATACTGATTGAAACCTGACTTACCAGACATGAAAATCTTCTGGACCGCACTGGCATGATTTGGCGTGTGAGAATCTGATAATCTCTCGTGGAACTCATATTAAATTTAGTTTGATTTGAATCAACCCTAATTCTTGAAGAGCAACCATTTCACCATGCATCACTTCCCTGCTGGGAGAAGCTTTTTAGGCCCTATTTATGTTGGATGCAACAAGCACGCTTCATTCCCTCACTTTGAAAAAAAAAAAAAAAAAAAAAAAAACAGTCCCCTCGTACACCTTACTCCCCCAAGCAACCTCAACTTGACAACTTCCATTTTCAAAACTTTCCACCTCCATGCTCCGCTACCTTTTAGTCATCCGTCCATAATCAGACCAAGGAAGCCTATCGATTAATCCCTGAATCTTGCATGCTGCCGCCAAAAATCTAGTCACCGCCGTTTTCAATCGTATGTTTCGAGCAGGCTTCAATTTCATAAACTTAAAGCACAGTCCTCGCCCTCATCTGTCCCGGCCATGACGACAAGCAACCGATTATGCCATGGTCCAACTTCCTTATGGCAAGGAGAGGGGATTGGTAATTGCGCTTGGACGAGTGGTTCTGTGTGTTGAACGGCGAGAGCGACTCTCCATCAAGAACTGCTCCTTACTTTCTTCGACGGGCGTGCTACTCTTTGGGTTCTCCCGAGCAGCCTGGGAATGGTAAGGTGAGTTCATAACCCCCCGTTCTCGCTTTCGTTGCTCTTTCGTTGCGAATTATAATGGGATGTGAATAGCTGGCATTTCCCTTTCTCTGGCTACTGTCTGATGGTCATTCTTATTCTTTTGGGGGATATGAGACTATTCCAAGTTTCATCACTCCGCTTTCTCCAAGTCCAGGCTTTTTAGATTTATCACGATACTATGAACTTTGGAGCCGAAAAGCCAGAAGATATGGCGCCTAGACCTGGAGAATCAAACAATGCATCTTCCTCTACACGAAATTTCCAAAAAGAGAAAATCATCACGCGTACCACACAACCCCGATATTCCCTTAGTCTCTCTGAAGAAACACACCATAGAGTGCTTCGGGATGCCCCTTGAAAATTCTTTGCCTACTACTGTCGAAACCCTAGTTACTGTTGTTACAACTCGAATATTTCGAAGACGATTTGAACTTGGACTGTTTCCCTTGGCTAGACCTAGGAGAACGCGATTGATGCAATAGCGTGGGCGCATACTGAGAACTCTAATTTGAATCTGCAGATTGGGCAGCTTGGGCTTCCAGGTGGTGTGGTGGTGTTCTGAGCCATTGCTCAATGCACTTCTTCCCAAAATATTATCGTTCGCTGTACCCTTCCTCTCTAGTATAATATAGGTCACACATGCATATCCACAGAGAGAGAAAGTGTGTGTGTATGCGTGAGAAAGATCCATCGTCCAGAACCTGAAATCCTCGAGCTTGGAATTGGTGTAGCACTTCTTGAGAATTTTCAGGAGTTGGGCGTATGAAGAATAATAACCCACTACTTTGAGATGGCTGGAGAATAGACACTTGCCGTCTTCTGCTTGGATCCAGAGCAAAAACTTTATGAGCGAAATCAATTTTGGGAGTAAATGTTTTAGATTTTGGAGTCTTATCCCAAGAACTCTTAGGTTTCAAAAATGACTCTGGAGAACAAGCCACATCCGACCAAAGATCGCCATCAATTATCGAAGATATGCCATTCTGGGACAGAAAGGTCTAAGCATCATCACCACCATCCTCGGTATTGAATAGTCAAGACTTCGAGAAATGAGGCTTGGATGATCGCCTGCTTGGAAATATTGAAGACGGGTCGAAAATCCAGGCGTGTAAGAAATCTCGATAAACAACTCGTACATCATGACAGAAATGCGCCATCTAATCTAGCGGTGAGTATAACCTTCTAGAAGGCGGACTAGAAACCAACTAGAAAACCACACTATGCCACTAAACTAGCACACCCAAGAAAAGCTTGACAAAAACAATTGCAACAACAGCCCTTCTTCCGGATCATGAACTGCCGGGTTTTCAATTTTCGAGATACTTATCTTGAAATGATGAAATGCCTCATATTATGTAGGTACGCGGCTCAAGGAGTGCTGATGTGATGCGAATACCTTATCATCAAAATTTGTGGAGAAACATGGTATCTGGGGTACCGGGGAAACACCAAGCACCAAGATATTGGTTCTCCAGGAAAGGAAGACAGGCGCAGACGAGCTAAAAGTGGATGCAGGAGGGATGTGAGGCTTTTGATAACGGAAAAGTGGGAGAAAGGACCTCCCCTGCCTGCCGCCTTCTATTTTCCTTCTCGAAGCGCTTGGAAGGTAACACTACCCAGGAACGAGAACGAGTCCTGCATTGAGAGGCCGTATTGCCGTTGGCTCGTAAATCCCATTGCAGGTTGTAAGCTGTAATTATTGGATCGCGATTATTCCTGTATGAGGTATTTTCGTCATGCCAACCATGCCAACCATGCCAACCATGCCAATGCCTCCACGACAACTGAAAGGTTGGCTGCTGCGAATGAATCCGAAATACGGAGGGTCTGTTTTGCCAATTGATGTACAACAATACAAGACTCTTGGTCAATCTGCCTGCCTTGCCATTTGTCCGACAATCATCTCTTGGTAGGAAAAAATGTATATTTCAGTCTTGGACATGAAACGTATTTGGAAAAGGCGGGATGCACTCACGGGAATATCCATATGACGCTAAGAAAAATAGTAGCACATGTACATCCCCCAAGGTCACGTACATGGTACAATGCTTACGGTTGATTTCTGCAGCCTGTATGAAGTACAGCAAACCAGCAGCTAGAGCGTTCCAAGGACCAAGACCCCGATAGTATTGTAACCGCTGCAGCATGTTCGGTGGTTCACGTCCTTTCCCGTGAAGCTGTGTTGGATGCGAAAACCCGACCGAGTCAGATGCCGGATGTTGGTTGAGCCTCAAACCATGAGTTGTCTTCCTCTCGTTGCCTTTCATGGGGGTTAAAGAAGTCTGGGGATGAGGCTCTTCACAGAATCTGAAGTTGGGGAATGTTTCCGCGTTTTAAAGCAATCCGATCGGGATCCACGATTTCATTTCGGGGACTTCCCGGCGGGATTTATTGACACTTGACAGGGCAGGCAATGCCGGTTCAAAACGATGGATAACCCGTGGGCAGAACCCTGCTCTCATCCCTTCTTTTCTAGACGAGTCGAAAATAAATCCGTGGGTTTTGAAAGGAGAGAACTTTATTCATCAAATTTCGCTGTTTGACGAGCATGGAAATCAGTCATTCATGCATGCCCAGAGCTGAGGGCTCGCGAACCACAGAGATCCGACTTGGCTGTCCGCCCAATCAAGGAGATTTTTGTAGGGGGGAGATCCTATGCACTTGGGATCCCGGGTTTTTTGCTGCCCAAACTATGGATTCTTATATTTACAGGGGGAGCTGAACATCGTAATTTACATGGTCTGGATGGTCTAGTTCTCAGCAGAACTTGCTGGTGTGCTTGGAGAATTGTCCATTGGACTTGGTAGCTGTGACTTGAGCAGAAGAGGAAGTCGGAAGGATACGGTCTGTCCAAGGTGTCATGTGTTGAAGACTTCTTGTACGAGTAAATGCCTCATTTTTGGTTATTTCTTGAATGCCCTATGCACCGTTGGGTCAAAGAAGCAAATCTTGGAGTGCCGGTCGATGGGCGTCTCCGCCGAAGAATCAGCTGGCGGCCCGCCATAGCTCGTTACCGCATGGGGTGATGACCTGCAGGGAAGAATTGGGCCTCGTGAAAGGGCCCGAGATTAGCCAATCATAGGTGTCAATTGGTGTAATGCCGTATTCTTGGGGCCAAGACCGTCTCCAAGGTCCCTTGGAATGTTGGAATGTTGGAATGTTGGAATTTCGTAGTAGTTTATGTCTCTGTTGGCACACGTTTCTAGACTGTTGATGGAAAAGGTTGGCAATTAGAAACTACTCGTGATCTGGAGGGAGCACCTTCCGGAGATGCTGCTTTGCTGCTTTGCTGCCTTGAAGATTTGCTGCCTTGAAGATTTGCTGCCTTGAAGATTTGCTGCCTTGAAGATTTGCGGTATATCTTGGATAGCCCTGTCCTGTCGTTGTTTGGAGGGCCTGTGCATGGCCGCCCAGTCGGCGAGGGGGAAGACGATAGCGATTGTGTGGTACCGAGTAGCGATGGGTGTGCGAGTAGAAGCGCGTGGCATGGGGGAATATCCAGCGAGTGTCATTGGCAGTGCGCACAGCATGCACAGGAATCGCAAAGTGGCTTGGGTTGGGAGGAGAGATCCTGGATTTTGGTACCTTTGTATTCTCTATTGTGACCGTTAGCCGTCTTGGAAGGAGTACTCGTACCGTTGTGTGCTGATTGTGCTGATTGTGCTGATTGTGCTGATTGTGCAGAGTGCAGTACGTCGGAGGGGAGGTTGCTGGCATCGTGACGACCCTCTCGATAGAGTTCACCAACCCTCGTAATTTCATATAAGCAAGGCGATGCGGAGGGCAAGTGCTCGGGACTGAGGGTTGAATCGAAGGCCAAGTATATTTGATGTTGTAATGGGCTACGATGTAGTAAAGTCATAGACGAAGAGTGAATTTCGAGAGAGCTCAATGCTGCAATATCTCGAGGTCATACGTTCGTTGTAGGTGAAGAGGTTGGCATGTCGTCTTCTGGCAATTACTACTGTACTGCTAGTACTGCTAGTACTGCTAGTACTGCTACTGCCTCAATTAGGGCTCACTAAACGAACAAGCCTGCAGCATTCGAGGTGCAGTCCCCTCCAAAGCCAAGCACTTTCAACGCCCTCCCCCCCAAAAAACCCTCATCTCCCCTGTCGTTACTTCCTCCCCGTCTACACCTTCCGCTCAATCCACCCCTAATATCCCGCTAGCCCCACGCTAGGTGCACCCGGTCGCGACTGACTGGTCCCTCATTCAAATACCTCGTCGTCGCCCAAGCTCCGAGCTCCTCTCCTCCTCTTTACATCGGCACCCTTCTCCCATTGTCGGCGCCTCCCCGTCTCTCGAATTCGCTTTGCGATTCATCTATCTCCTCTTCACAGCATTGCCATCGTTTCTTTAAGCAGTCTCGATACCCAATTGCGCCCTCTACTTAATTCCATATTTCTTCCCAGGAGTTGGAAGCAGAGCTCCTCTCCACCGCCGCCCAGATGGCCGACATCCACGGTGCAACCGGCACACACTCCAGTAATACCTCCTCCGATAATCACAATCACCTGAATACCAACATTGAATCAGGTACCTTTGACGAAAAGTCGGCCCACCACGATGACGTGCATCAATCAAGAAAACCCCTCGACGATGAGGAAGAGGACGAGGACATGGACGCCCTGATTGACGAACTCGAATCCCAAGATGGCCATGCCGAAGAGGAAGAAGAGGGAGAGACCATCAACGCTGCCACTGGACGAGTGGTTCCCGAAGACCAGCTCCAAACCGATACTCGTATTGGTTTGACAGAATCGGAAGTCACTGCGAGACGAAAGAAGTACGGTATGAACCAGATGAAGGAGGAGAAGGAGAACTTGATCCTCAAGTTTCTCGGGTACTTTATTGGTCCAATTCAATTCGTCATGGAGGTATGTTACAAGCAATTCCCCTCTCTTTTTCCCGACTTCTCCCAGCACCTTCTATCAATCAGATGTTCGGTCGGCCCACACCTGTGGTGCTGGCCTGGCCTGGCCTGCGCTGTTTGTTTTGCTGCGACTGACCGGCTGCATCTCGGGCTCTGGAATGCCAGCTGCCACGCCAAGACGCAAAAAATCCATGCCCATCGATCATCCATGCTGACCATTGTGTTTTGTGATAGGCTGCTGCTGTTCTGGCTGCCGGTCTCGAAGATTGGGTTGATTTTGGTGTCATCTGCGCCTTGCTCTTGCTCAACGCCGCTGTCGGTTTTATCCAAGAATTCCAGGCTGGTTCAATTGTCGACGAATTAAAGAAGACCCTCGCTTTGAAGGCTGTCGTTCTCCGTGACGGTCGTCTTTTCGAGGTTGAAGCTCCCGAGGTCGTTCCTGGTGATATTCTCCAAATCGAAGAAGTAAGTCTACCCCTCCACACCACCTGTATACCAGTGACTTTGAAGTGCTTCTAATCATTTTCTCTTTGCAGGGTACCATTATCCCCGCTGATGGTCGTATTGTCACCGACGATGCTTTCCTCCAAGTCGATCAATCTGCCATTACTGGAGAGTCCCTCGCAGTCGATAAACACAAGGGTGATCAATGTTATGCTTCCTCTGGGGTCAAGCGTGGTGAGGCCTTCATGGTCATCACTGCCACTGGTGACAACACCTTCGTCGGTCGTGCCGCTGCTCTCGTCAACCAAGCTTCCAGTGGAACTGGACATTTCACCGAAGTCCTCAACGGTATCGGAACAGTTCTTTTGATCTTGGTTATCTTCACACTCTTGATCGTCTGGGTTTCATCATTCTACCGCTCAAATCCAATTGTCGAAATTCTCGGATACACTCTTGCCATTACTATCATTGGTGTTCCGGTCGGTCTCCCAGCTGTCGTCACTACCACCATGGCTGTCGGTGCTGCGTACCTCGCAAAGAAGAAGGCTATCGTCCAAAAGCTCTCCGCCATTGAGTCCTTGGCTGGTGTCGAAATTCTCTGCTCTGACAAGACCGGTACATTGACCAAGAACAAGCTCTCTCTTGCTGAACCCTTCACCGTTCCAGGTGTTGAACCAGATGATCTCATGTTGACTGCCTGTCTCGCTGCTTCCCGCAAGAAGAAGGGTATCGATGCCATTGACAAGGCTTTCTTGAAGGCTCTCCGATACTACCCTCGTGCCAAGACGGTCCTGTCCAAGTACAAGGTCATTGAATTCCATCCTTTCGATCCTGTTTCCAAGAAGGTCCAAGCTGTTGTCGAATCCCCACAAGGAGAACGCATCATCTGTGTCAAGGGTGCACCACTTTTCGTCTTGAAGACTGTCGAGGAAGATCACCCCATCCCAGAGGAGATTGACCAAGCATATAAGAACAAGGTTGCTGAATTCGCTACTCGTGGTTTCCGTTCTCTCGGTGTTGCTCGCAAGCGTGGTGAGGGTTCATGGGAAATTCTTGGTATCATGCCCTGCTCTGATCCTCCTCGTCACGACACTGCCCGTACTATCAACGAAGCCAAGACTCTCGGTCTCTCAATCAAGATGTTGACAGGTGATGCTGTCGGTATCGCTCGTGAAACCTCTCGTCAACTCGGTCTCGGTACAAACGTCTACAACGCCGAACGACTTGGTCTCGGTGGTGGTGGAGACATGCCAGGTTCCGAAGTCTATGATTTCGTCGAGGCTGCTGATGGATTCGCGGAGGTTTTCCCCCAACACAAATACAATGTCGTCGAGATTCTCCAACAGCGTGGTTACCTCGTTGCCATGACCGGTGACGGTGTCAACGATGCCCCATCTCTCAAGAAGGCCGATACTGGTATCGCTGTCGAGGGTGCATCTGATGCTGCTCGTTCCGCTGCTGATATCGTTTTCTTGGCTCCTGGTCTCGGTGCTATCATTGATGCTCTCAAGACTTCTAGACAAATTTTCCACCGTATGTACGCTTATGTTGTCTACCGTATCGCCCTGTCACTTCATTTGGAAATCTTCCTTGGTCTCTGGATCGCCATCTTGAACCGATCTCTCAACATTGAGTTGGTAGTTTTCATTGCCATCTTCGCCGATGTTGCCACCTTGGCCATTGCCTACGACAATGCTCCATTTTCCAAGTCTCCAGTCAAGTGGAATCTGCCAAAGCTTTGGGGTATGTCCGTTCTCCTTGGTATTGTTCTTGCCGTCGGTACCTGGATCACTCTTACTACCATGATCGCTCGTGGTGAGGATGCTGGTATTGTACAGAACTTTGGTGTTATGGATGCTGTTCTCTTCCTTGAAATCTCTCTCACTGAGAATTGGCTCATCTTCATCACTCGTGCCAACGGTCCTTTCTGGTCTTCCATTCCATCTTGGCAATTGTCTGGTGCTATCTTGGTCGTCGATATCGTCGCAACATTCTTCACCCTCTTCGGTTGGTTCCTTGGTAACCGCCAAACATCCATTGTCGCTGTCGTCCGTATCTGGATCTTCTCATTCGGTATCTTCTGCATCATGGGTGGTGTCTACTATCTCCTCCAGGACAGTGTCGGCTTCGATAATCTCATGCACGGAAAATCACCCAAAAAGAACCAAAAGCAACGATCCCTCGAAGATTTTGGTAAGTCACTTCGCTTTGATCCCCTCGTTTCGAACTTTATGCTAACCAGTTTCATAGTTGTCTCCCTCCAACGTGTCTCCACCCAACACGAAAAGTCCGCATAGATACCCTTTTCCGCCCTTCGGATTCGCGTCACACATTGTTGATGCGCCGCGAGTGTGAATTCTTTCCTCATTGTGTTTTAATATCATTGGCATGGCTTGCAAGAATTGTACAGTCACTTGGGACGGGCTTTTGCTGATGTGTTATGACATAATTGATTTTGTGGAGCATATTACATTTTGCTCACAGTAATCATACAAAGCCAATAATTGCCTTGGCTGGTTCTTTTTGAAATGGAGTCATACCCGCGATACCAAATGTTTCCCTTAGATTCTTAATAGTAAAAACTAAAAATTACTTACCCCATACTTTCTGTTTCTTTTGTTTATATGATTGTTGAGTGATGATGGCTTGCGTAAATTACTTCGAGTTTTGTTACTGCCAAGATTACACGATAAATTCAAAGTGGGACAGAGCGTTGTCATTGCAGCCTCCCTTATGATCTAGACTGCTTGAGGGTCACCAAGTGGATTATTCATTGAGAAAGTATGTAAGTCCCAAAAGCACCAAAAATCCCTTCTATGACTCTTATAGAGCCCTCTCGTCTAACGTTATTTATTTTGAAAACCATTTTCAGACCCACTTTACTCAGTCTTGATTTCCTCAGTCTAATTCTCGCTCGCGCTTTTACACAGTTAGTTATCTATAACATCTTCTCGAACTTAGTTTAGAACTTAGTTGAAAAACTCTACCTAACTTGAAGTAATGACGCCATGACATGGCCAATAATTGGGTTTTTCCTATGCTAAAACCTCGCTTAAAATATGTTTACAACATAACCTTACCTAGAAGGATGTTACAGCTGCTTTTAGGCATAATAAGGTTATCTGAAACTTCCAAGTTATAAGAAAGAAATGGAGATTTATGAATGGGAAGTGCCAGCATCACCTCCCGCTGTTCTTCGTGTGACTTGCAACGACTGGATGAGACGTGCTGAATGGTCAGCTTGGTCCCACCAAATCGTCTCCGAAGATCTGGACTAGATTTCGAATGCAAACTTTGCAACTTCCTCTTCTTCTTCACTTTCTCCCCGGAGAGATGAGCGGCCCAGTCGCCCGATCAAATCATATACGGAGTCTCTTTTAATTTTAATTTCTCAAAAGCGATCTATAACCACCAGAGTTGGAGCGGGGGGGGGGAGGTTAGGAGTTCCAAAAAGAGATAATTCTAATTGCTTTGGCTTCTCACTTTTCTGTCTATGGGGAATATGGGAGTGAACTTGTTGTATGAAGGTATGCCATTTATTCATTTCTCATTATCACCACAACTTCGCCTCTCAAACACTCTGTCCCCCACGAAACTCCCTCACCATAGCCTCCCTAACAATCTCCCCGCACAACTTCGCCGTCGGATTCGCCGCAACAGCAAGTGCTTTAGCAACTTCATTTCCGTATTTCCCTCCCATCATGAAATCCCTGCTGGCAGCTTCCTCAAAATCAATAATACTCCAGTTTTTCTCGGTCCGGGAATCGTCTATGCAAAGTTCTGAGCCTCTGAGGGCAAGGAGTTTTGCGGTACGTAGGTAAAGGGCTCCTCGTTGGGTGTATGCGTTGGAGAGAGTTTTTGCTGATACGGGGGAGATGGGGGAGTAGGGTTTTGGTGTTAGGAGGGAGATTGCTTGGGTGAGGTCTGTGAGGAGGGTTGTTGATGCTGCGAGGAGAGACGAGGGGGAGGGGGAGGGGTCTAGAGGCCGTGCTTCTTTTGAGGTTGTTGCTGTTGATGTTACAGAGACCAAGACGAGTATACCATCACCATAAACCCGTCGAAGTGCTTGAGCACGATTATTCCGTGCACTTGCGTAATTTGGATATTCTTCTATTAATTTCGAAAAGGAGTCGATGGCTATTTGGTATTGTGACAAGGAAGAGGGTGTGTTTTCTGGTATTAGTTGGAGACCCCCGAGTTGTAGCTCGGCTTGTTGGAGGGATGAAATTATTGATAGTTCGGTTGTGACGAGATTTTGATAGAGAGATGGGTTAGTGATGCGAGGATCCTTCGGTAGAGAGGAGTCGATTAGAAGAGGAGCTGAGGGACCTGCTTCTGGGTCGGCGATTTTGGAGAGGATGGAGAGGTCGTGGGTCGTAAGGGAGGCCATGGTATGCTTTATTCCCTCTTGGAAAAAAAGAAAGATTCTGAATTGACTGGAGGGGAGAGCTGTAGGAAGCTATTCCTTTGAAGAGGAATAATAGATGCGCAAGGGATGATGGATAGAGGTGTTGTTGGAAGGGAGGAAATTGTTCTAAGAGGAATCTTGACTAATGAATTTATAGTACCTACCTACACCTGGCAGCCTCGGCATTTAACTTACTCGTGCATCAGGCTGACGGAAGTTCTGTCATGGGAGCATACGGTTCACTCCATGAATGGCATTGAAAAGGAGGTGGGAGATGAAGAAGTACCTCTTTTGTAGGTGAGGCTCACCGCCCGATGGAAGCCGCGTCTTGCCGTGCTGAGCCGGCATCTAAATTCCGCCCTCTCGCTTCTTTTTCAGCGAATCAGGGGCTGCAATCAACCATCACTTTCCAATTCCGTCAAACAAACCCGAGCTGTAAGCTGTAGCTATGATGTATGCCAGGTATAGGACGGTGACAGATTCCACGTGAATCAGTCAATGATTGCTTCCTTGCCAGTGCATGAACAATCAAGACCGATCTTTCCGTGTCTATTTAGAAGGCTGTTGCTTTCAACTTCTTTCCATACAACACTTCCTTTGAACTTCAAGAAATCTTCCTCCTTGATAATCTAAGGAACAAAGCCTCAATTTGGGAATTCTAAATACTTCATTTCTTCATCAAGCTGTTTTCTACTTCTACATTTTCTTATCTTTGCCATTCGCCACCAACATGGCTCCCTCGGCGATTACACCTCCCCTTCTCTCGCCGACCTCTCTCACATTTCCAACAACAAATCATACAAATGGTGCGGTTGATGGTACACCCAACTTCCATGGTTACGATCATATAACCTGGTATGTTGGAAATGCCAAACAAGCAGCATCCTACTACACCACCCGTCTGGGCTTCTACACAATAGCCTACAAAGGTCTGGAAACAGGAAGTCGATACATCGCCTCTCACGTCGTAGCAAACGGAAGCATCAGATTCGTTCTCACATCACCCATCAAATCCTATACCTGTCTCTCAGAAGACGAACCAATCTCAGACGAAGACCGAGTTTTATTGAAGGAGATATATGAGCACCTGGAGAAACACGGAGATGCAGTTAAAGATGTAGCATTTGAGGTTGATAACGTGGAGGGCGTATACCGACAAGCAGTCAACTCAGGAGCTGTTTCTGTTCAAGTCCCACGCATAGTATCAGACGAGAATGGCTCCGTAACCACAGCTATAATCCGCACCTACGGCGATACAACACATACCCTCATCTCGCGAAACAATTATGATGGACCCTTCCTCCCGCACTACGCCTCAATACCAACATCAAAACTTGATCCTTTACAGTCACTTCTCCCCCCTATCCCTCTCGAAGCAATCGACCACTGTGTCGGAAACCAAGACTGGGGAGCCATGGAATCAGCTTGCGCTTACTACGAAAAATGTCTCTCCTTCCACCGTTTCTGGTCGGTCGACGACTCCCAAATCTCCACCGAGTTCTCAGCCCTCAACTCCATCGTTATGGCATCACCCAACAACCTCGTAAAAATGCCCATCAACGAACCCGCGCCCGGAAAAAAGAAGTCCCAAATCGAAGAATATGTATCCTTCTACTCCGGCGCAGGAGTCCAACATATCGCTCTTCGAACTACAAATATCATCCAATCCGTGTCCAATCTCCGTGCGAGAGGCGTGGAGTTCATCAATGTTCCGGAGACGTATTATTCTACGATGCGGTTGAGACTCAAGAGTGATAAGCGGAATTGGAAATTAGCGGAGGATTTCGATGTTCTTGAAAAATTGAATATTCTTATTGATTTTGATGAGGGAGGGTATTTGTTGCAGTTGTTTACTAAGCCATTGTTGGATCGACCGACGGTTTTTATTGAGATTATTCAGCGTAATGGGTTTGAGGGTTTTGGAGCGGGGAATTTTAAGAGCCTTTTTGAGGCTATTGAGCGGGAGCAGGATGAGAGGGGAAACTTGTAGATTGTGAATTCTTTGGGGGGTGAGACGTTTTGGTTGATCAGCGAGCGAAGATGGAGATTTCCAGTACATAAGTTTCTCGGAGCATTTCTTGGGGGAGTTTTCTATATTTTTTTTTGGTTACATTGCATTGCATTGCATTCCAAAGAGTGGTACGCTGCTCATGAATTATGACGATGGCTTTTTGAAAGCGGGTTCTCTTGATATTTGGGGGTTGGCTCCGTAAATCGATTTATGGACGCAGTAGCATAAATCTAGGAGAGACAATGAAATTCTCAACAACAATCTTTCCCTTTCTATATTCTACGATAAACTGGATGGGTGATATAATACAGAAAGATATCACTGAATTTAATGCCAACAAAGCTGACCCGCCCACAGGAATTGATAAGTAAAGATTTATGGATTTGCTAACAACGAATGGCTACCTTCCAGAGAAATGATTTGACCCCGAAGATCTCGGGAATTTATTAGTAACATGGGTGGAAATCTGGGATATTTAAGAAAAGTAAGAACATAGAGCCCCCAAGTTTCATCAGAAATCTACACATACCATTGCGATGGGCGTTAAAGAGGCAGTAGAGAATTTACGTTCGTGTCTGCCTACCTAGCACTCCTTTTTCCAAATTTCTAGCCTCTACGGTAATTCAAACGAATGATCTTGAATATTTGAAATAATTAACCTGGTAAATGCATCGAGAAACTATAACATTTTTAAATTACAACCGCGTTTTATGAGACGCCTAGGCTGACCCTCCCCTATTGCTTCGCAAAATACCATATGAAATTGTAAAATTTGGAAAACTGATCTTCCAAAACCCAGACAGAAAAAGAAAATATAGGCGTTCCAGTGAGCCTTGCACGACAGCGAAGATTGTGGCTGTGCTGAGCACGTAGACTTCAGCCGCAGGGCTACTAAAAGACCCATCTTCTCTCTAGAAACTAGCTACTACTATAGTTAAAAAGAACTATACTCATCGAATGCCACTTATTTCACTACCTTTAGTAAAATACACATTATCCTGGACATGTCTACCACTCATTGCCGCACTTGCACCTGCCATGGCCGAAACATATGGTTCAACGCCGCTGTCCAAACTTACGGCCTGTTAGCTGCTATTGTTTTTGGGGTTTGGGCACCTATGTCATGGCAGTTGTCTTGAATCTCGAACCTCGAAGCGCAAACATCCAATCTAAATGTAAAAGTCGCCAACCAGCTAAGCATCATTGATTTCTGCATCTCCAACGAAGTTAGTATCTATTCCTCGCCTTCTGACATCCAACAGGCTGACACAGAAGAACTGGTAGGAATATAAGGACAGACCAGTCTGCCGCGCCGCGCTTAAGAATTCAAATGCACTGTTGAACGACATGGTTTACGCAAACTGTAATCCTATGGCTGACCTGATAACTCCCTCATATGGGTGGGAGCCCACAAGAGATGTAACCGAAGTACCAATAACCGAGGGACCAAAAATTGTCGCGGTGCCTACGACTGGTGTGGTGCGTAGGACTTGGGGTAGTTAATGGCGCACTGGTGTGTTGGGCAGAGTTTTCTGTGCGAATATCATGGTTTATTTACTTCCGAGAGGATTTGGAGGTCCTCGTAGAAACAAGTCTTGTATCAAATACGATTGCTTATTCGTCATTCGGTATAGCTTTTCCCTAGGAAATCGATATTTTTAAGCATTCCAAATCTAGGGCATATAATCTCAAGAGAAGACACGACAACTTCCCTTAGCATTTCCTGTCAGAATGTCTACTGCCGCAGTTGTGGTCACCGTGGTATGTGCTTTGAGGATCATCAATTGGACACCTATCTAACAAAATTCCTCTTTCTCCTTCTAAGGAGTATTTCATAAACATCAACATCAACAAGATCAACAAGAAACAAGCTAAAAATTTCCAAGAGTAATCCTTACTTTATTCGCTCTACAAACATCTCATGGTCTACACAACAACAACAACAAAGGAAAAAAACGTTCGCGCGTCGCTAATCGAGCAAAGACAAGGTAAATGGACGGCCAAGCCCAAGATGAATTAAAAAAATGCCTCCAAAAGAACGCGAAAGCAACGCATCATATCTTATCCTGCTTCCCTACGCTGTCTTGCTCTATCTCGCTGGGGAGTATCAGGCATCTTTTAATAACCGTTCCCCGGGAATATCCCATTCCCACCAGGAAACCAACTCCCCCTTCCTAATACCAAAAAAAAACCGACTGAATAAGAAGAAAATTGTCACAAGATGATCGGCCGTGACACACGCGAGAAGCGTGCGTGCGGTATAGTAATAATAAATGCGGTCGTCACAAAAGAGGCAGGCAGCCACCATTGCTAGATACCGAAGTATCGCACTATGAGTGCGATTGTCGGGTATGTGTGTTGTTTGTAATGAGGGTTTTAACATCCGGCGAGAAAGATCCGGGGGACGAAATAAATGAAATCTAGTTCATCATGACGGCGAATGTATTTAAACTTCGACGATTCGAGCTTGGTCGTTACCAGCCCGCATCGACTCAATCAAGGTTGAAACCCGAGTCCAAACTTGTGGTACTCGATTGTAAAGCATGGCAAGGATAACGATTGTGAGGAGAGGAATCTATTGATGGTTAGCATTATATGACGAATGGAAGAAAAAGCACTTACCCAAATGAAGAATAGATTCCTATCCCTACTGAGCCGCTTTACCTTCTCGGCGTGAGCGAGCCTCAGTTGGTCTTGTTGTTCTCTGGTAATTGTGTGCTCCTTGCCAATTCTAACAGTTTCTAGAACCACCGGCCGTTTTGCAGCTGCTGTCGAACTCTCGGCTTGATCAAAAATTTCCACACACTTATTATCTGCTACTGCATCTGCTGCAGCTCGTGTAGCAGATTCTCTCTTGGTATCTGCATCTCCTGGAAATATATCTTCATACGCGGGAGGTGCAGCAGGTACCGTACCAGAAAACAAATCCCACCATTTATAATCTTGCTCTTTGGAACCATTCGCGCCGTTTCCTCCATTGGCGACATTCGCACCATCTTGCCTGTTAACCAAATTGCTGATTCGGCGAACCATAGGAGCATTGGGTCCTAAGTAATTCTGATAGTCTGGAAGTGCAGGCATCTGTGGCAAGTTGCGAAAATTACCTTGCATTGTGCGTTGGAATTGCTGAATTTGAGCAGTGATTTGGTCACGGAATGCGGTCATAGCAGCCGAGGGCGACGCAAGCCCCGCATGCGTCTCAAGGTCTGGTAGTTCGAGGATGGGCTTTTGATTCGAGTCTTCCTCCTTCGAACGTTGTCCACTTTGGCGTCTGACTGATCTCATCCAGAATGCTCCATCGTTTGCAGCATCTGCGTCCTCGTCCTCGTATTCATTGTCACCGTCGCTATCGTCGCTAACAGCAGGGTCAAGAGACTCCGGTCGCGATAGTGGCTCCCACACAGATCTCATGGACGTAGCACTGTTTGTTCTGCTCTTCATTGAAGAGCCGCTACGTCTTCTGGTGTGATGCTCCACACGACGAGTGACATGAAGAACCTCTTCCGATGTCGCCATATCAGAAGGTGTGAAACCTTGAAGACTTCTGACTGTAGGGTCTGCACCACTCAGCATAAGACGTCGGACTATCTGTGGGTGGCCGTGAAGTGCTGCAAAATGCATTGGTGTGTAACCGCCCTTGTCTCGAGCTTCGGGGTTGGCTCCTCGGGCAAGAAGCGCAGCCACGACTCGGTTGAGTCCTAGAGAGCAGGCAAGATGAAGCATAGTTTGGCCAGATGTTCGTCTGAGATTGAGTCGTGGCATATGCGGACTATCATCAAGATCAATCAGATCTAGACATCGCAACAAAGTCGCTTCCACATCAACACCGAAAGTGGCGGCATTGAAGCCAGACATCTGCTGACCTCCCCCTGAACCACCTGTTGGCGAGCTATTGGCTGGTCCTCCCCAAGAGGGATTTCCGTCGCCAACTATCCTTCGCGCAAGGTCTCGAATGTCCTCCATCTTGCCAGTCATCTTATGACCCAAAACAGCCAGAGCAGTTCTTATGAGTTGTTGCTCGTCATCATCCACATATTTGAAGGAAGCTGATGATTTTGTCAAGTTGGGTGCATATGGTTGCATCTGTTGCTGCTGATGTTGAAATTTGAAAGTTACAGGAACAGTTCCAGGAAATGCTGATGGTGGTAAAAGGCACACGAGTGAAGTCTCACCCCAGAATGTGGTCGTTGTGGCTTTAGCGTCACCAAACATAACTTCCAGTCCCTGGCAAAATCCACTTCCTAAGCAAGTAACCTCAATTCCACCTGCTCTTGGTCCTTCACCGGGAATCAATTTGTGGATAGTTGGTGGTCTTTGAGGGTTGAGATTCAAAGGCATGCCATAAATCCCACTAGAAACCGCTTGCCCCATTTGAGGCGGCTGATGAGGGTACGTTGAAGCGCCGTTCCTCAAGCTGTTTGGACTAGGAGCCCGGCTAGGATGTGCAGATACAGGCGCCGAGAATAATGGGTGTGCCATTGCTAGATTTTCCATAGATAGCGACCGATTATGGCTGCCAAGAAATAGATGGTCATTGCTGTTAGGTGTTGGGGGACCAGTGTTATATTGTTGTGGAATTGTAGAAACGTTTGGAGGAGGTTGACCAAATGGCATATCTGGCATAGGGAATGAATTGAGATGTGGAGTGAATGGCGAAACTGCTGTAGATGTTGCGCCAATATTTTGAAGTTGGCCAGGGGACTGTCCTGTTTCTAACCGAGTCATTTCCAGACCACTGGGAACCTTTCCTGGTCCTGATCCACTTGCTTTTCGCTTCTTTGATAGCGGACCCGTAGACGCGGTTGGGGAGGTTTGCCGAGACAAGTTGCGAGGCGTCATAGTTGCTGATGTCGTCTGAGATGGATGTGAAGAGGTGTTCATGTTCATGTTGTTGGGAAAGTGTAAATTGAAATTTGCTCCCATATTTTGCAAATCAGAACTCGAGTGAGTGAGACGGAAGGGGCCGCCTCCAACAGGGCCTGCGCTAAGTGTGCCATCGGGTTGAAAGGAAGAGGCTGTAGGGTATAATTGGCCATCCGAACCAGTCGAGGTTTGAGTTGACAATGTTGGCATATTATGGGTTTTATGGTCATCTGTGATCATGATGGAAGTCGTCATTTCCTGGGCTATAACACGGTCCTGGTAATCCTTGAGCGTTATGATGACCTGGAATCCAAGCTTTTCGTTTTGATGCCGGCAATAACATGCAATCCGCATCGGGGCATCTACTTGTAATGCTCCTTCGGGAACGAATGGTTCACCACGATCTCCGGTTGCTTCATTTCGTGTCTGAGGACTAGGTGTCTCCCAGTCTTTCACTTCAAAACAATTGAAGACGACAACACGCTTGGCTTCATCCTTATGCCACATTTCCTCTTCCTCGATCTTTTTAATCTTCTTTCGAGCGGCTCGCTTGCGTTCACGCACTATACACCCCGGGCAAATCTTGACATCACCCCCATTCAGAGGCTTGTCTTCTTCCTTTAGTTCTTCTTCTTCCTCTTCTCCTTCACCGCTATCTGATTTTGGCGATTTTGTTTCCTCTTTGATTGAAGGAGTCTGGGCCGCACGTTCAAAAGCTCGTCGTCTATTGTCTGGATTAAGCATAGCACTAGTACATACAAGAGTGGTATACAGTTCCAGCATTTCGGGTGATCGTTCTGGAGTTGGCTTTGTGAGGAGCTTGGGTTTTGCGATAGTGTGAGTTGGAAGGTGAATTTTGGTGATACCTGGAGGCATTGGGAAGAGCGTAATTTTTATAGGAATTTGAGTTTCCACGCGGGATTTCAAGGGAGTAGGGTGAATAGTCATTCTGGTCTTGTATGGATGACCCATTGGAAAACCTTGCGGTGGCATTCTGGGCATTTGTTGGAAGTTCATAGCCGGATGCATACCTGGTTGCATACCTTGCTGTATGCCTGGTTGTATATTCTGTTGCATGTGCGGTTGCATATTTGGCTGCATCACTGGTAGTCCATTGTTTGGAAAAGTTTCGAAGCCCATTGTCCAAGCTGGATTTGACGGATTGTTGGCAAACATTGCTCCGTTTGCATACTCCAGTCCTGCAGGAGATGGTGAAGTATTAAAAAATGCCGATGGAGACGATTCATGACTTGCAATCATATTGGAAAGTGGCGAAGCTTCTCGTGAACCGGATGTATGAAGTCCATTTATAGACTGTGTCATGGAATGTTGCTGCAACAGTTAGCATCGGAACTAAAATCGTACTCTATCGCGCTTACTGAATTTGCCTTGAGGTGTGTTCTATCAACTCGCGGCCTTGGAGCAGATGGGGTTCTCTGCTGTATATCGAGTTTAGTAGTTGGCATACTGGGTGAATTTGAGCTGACCCGCGAATTTCCAAATGGACTCGGACTGCTAGCCGCACTTTCAAAATCAAAATCATTGTCCATGACTTTGTCATTAAAGTCGCTCTTAAAGTCACCCCCAGAGTTTATTGAAGCAGGATTGATAGTTCCGTCAAGAGACCCAAATCCCGTCATATTTTCCATCACGTCGTTCATTTTCCAGTCGCCTCCATCTGCCATCATGATATCGCCCGGGGTTATCGCAGACCGCGAGGATTCCGAACTGGACTTGCGCTTGTATCCAGAGGAGTCGGAAGAGGAATCTGGAAGTGAACCAGTAGGAGAGGCGGTCGATGGAGAGGGTAATTGGCGTTGAACTCCTGTCTCGAGGGTACCTTTGCTCTGAACAGGACTTTTGAAATCGAATGGCGCCGGAGTGCCAAAGTTAACAAATTGCGAATTATCAGTATCCTCTCCCAAAAATATTCCCGGGCTATTTGCCCCTTCCAGTGATTGATTGGCGTCGAAAAACTCGAAGACTGAATCCGAATCCAATGGTCCTGTCATATCAGAATCCAGGATAAATGGCGGCGAACTCGCAGCATATGGGGCGTCGCCAGAATTCGGCATGGCCTCGATGGAATTTTTGAGGGAAGGAGCGATGGTTGGAGGTGTCGTAAGTAATAAATTTCGAGGCTACCGTCAAGCCTGCGGACCGCCAAAAATTAACCTTCAATTCCAATTCCACCCTTTTCCTCGACGCTCCTTCTGATATGCCGGGTGATTAACGCGAGCTGCTTAGAACTCTAGTCCCAGATTCTCAATTCATCGAGTCGTAGGTCTTTTCGGGGTGTTGTGGAGGTGGAACAGCTCTGCTGCACGATTTTCGAGGTGCTCTTGTTCCCGTCACCGCCGTGATTTCAAGCTCTCGTATTAGGTGGGCGACGCGGCGTTTGTGTGAATGTTGCTTTTGAACCCGTAGGTATAGCTGGAGATTGAAGCAATCCGCGAAGCTCCAAGGCAGTCGATAAGCAATACAAGAAGTTGGAAGGGGTCTGGTTGTGTACAAAGTGGAGTAGAGCGCCTACTAGAGTTACGTCTTCAAGAACAAGTCCCTGGTTAGCGCCTGAAATATGCGGCTTGGAAGATATAACTCCGGGCCGATGGCGGTTTTCCGAGTGGTTTTGGTCCAATTTCGTTTCGCAAAAAAATATTTATTACAATACTGAGGTTCAATCACACAAAGCTTTATTTATCATTTTCTTAATTTTATTCTTCAAGTGTGTTTCGATTGAAAATACTCATCTCACCCGGTCTTCCCCTCTCGCCGTCTCGATGGAACGGCTGGCTAGTGTATGCAGCTTGGCTCCAATTCGGCCCTCGCGATGCAGGTTCGACACCCTCACCAATACCACCCTCTAGATCGGTTCCAAGGTGTGCTGCAACTCCAAGCAGACTGTATGATTTCCCCTTATCTCCCTATCTCAGGGACTATCCTAACTTCGTCGTGGTGCAGTGTACACGCAAGTTCACGCAGGGCCCTTGAGGCAACCAAGACCATTTCTTGCGAGGTTGGAAGGCGACATCCACCACTCCACAATAACATACGCATACAATCACCAGTATACGAAGGCATCAATCTATTCTAACGTGCGCCATTGTGCATACTGGCGTTCTTTCTTTTCCTGTATTTGCCGACTAGAGAGCTTCTTCCCTGGCTCTTTCTGCAGTCCTACCTCCGCTGGTCGGAGAGAAATCATTGATGGCATCACATTGGTTGGTGAGGTCAGGATATTAACTATTTCAAACTTTTCGCTGTCCTCCATTCAACGTGGGAATGTTCGCTACTTTAGAACGGCATCTCTCACCCGGGACTTAAGCCGGATCAGCGTCTCAATGCTGCACTAGCATCGACAAAAATCAGAGCCACAGTTCAAAGCTGGATTACGAGTCTATGTTAACCGAGCATCTTCCCCCTCCAAAAGACTAACCCGACTTTTCCCCTCTAGACGTCACACCAAATGTCTGGGCTCGGGGTTGTCCTAGTGCTAATTCGCCTTACCTACCCCATTACTCCACCATCTTCTACCCCAAAGCTAGCTTATCTTTTAGTAGCACAAACTTCGGTCCGTTTGACTATTCGAATCGGGCAATTTACGGAATGGATAGGGATGTATTCTATTTGCGTACCTAAGTTCCAGGCTTTCTAGTGACAGCTTCACTTGGGAACATTCTTTCTCCAGGCATTGGAATTTACTCAAAACCAAAGTTGGCAGTCCAACTCATCAAAAGCAGTCAATTTGCATAGACCGAGGAAGGTCATCTGACCAAAACCCTCAAGTACTGCATTGACAATTGTCTTCAAACAAGGTTGAACCCTTTCAAAAACATACGGAGGTAACCTATTACCTAAAAAGTCAATTTACTTTTCTAATGCCCACTATTCAATTTTCCGGGGTATCATTACCCGACCTTTTCTCTTCGTTATTATTTGGCCGCTTCCCAGCGGTATTATTTCTAGCCACATAAATATCCTTTCCGCCACCTTTTTCTTTTCATGTCAAACTTCCTTGCTAGTGTATGCATGTCATCGCGAGAGTTTCCCTATCCACTTTGCTCGCATTGCTTTCTTGAGAAGAGTCGGCATGTATCCAAGGGATTGGTAAGGACGTTTCTGTGGAGAAATGCTCTTGGAATAATTGAGTAAGAGCTTGGTGTTGAGATGGTGTTCTCGGAAAGATGTTAGTGTTTGGCTAACTTTTCTTATTGTTCGTTTGTCTTTAAAGCGCACAGGGGAACTATGCCGAAATCATCGCTCGAATTCCATGTTCTTCTGTACATATAATAGAATGAAAACACCTCTCGTCATCTCAATTTCATTATTCAATTTCGTTGCTATGTGTCCTCTTCGCTTTTCGAGTTCCACTTCAAGGCAGCTACAAAGCTATCCACAAATCGATTTTCAACGGGTACTTCACTTCCAGCCTCAGAGGCAGTAGCAAAGCAGCTACTATATTCAAGAGAAGACAGATTTCATCGACAGGTCCAGGGTAAGAAAAGTTCAATATCACCCCGAAGAAATGGAAAAAATTCTTAGAAGTCGGAAGCAATAGTATAGTTTTATCGATCCTTTTAAGAATATATCCAATATTGTAAAATAATTTCAAAGTATGTATATCGAGAGAGGCAACAAGATCGCCCCGGAGACAACTAGTCGTTCTTTCAGTGTCTATTATGTTGCCATCGAAAAACAGAATTGAGGTTGCTATGGCTGTTGCCAAAGAAAGCTGTCGGTAAATTCTTAGAAAATGGATTTATAAGCGCATTTTCGCTTGTTCGTTTGATTATCCCAATTCTCCCAAACCTCTGGGACAATATCTTTCAGTGAATATTGTCTGGGGAGATCGATGTGGCTTGGCGGGGCACTCTTGGCGTCATGGTAGGCGATAACAAACCGATAAGAAAACACCACGACATAGCTGAGGCAAAGCAAAATTTCACCCGACTCCTGCCTCTCCAACGAGACATCACAAGCATAATCTCTGAGACAAATATACTTGTCCAGCTCGATCTACAGGAGAAACTCAACACCGTGGCAGGCTCTGTCAAACACAAACTCCCATTGCAACACTCTGATGATTCAATAACATATCTTGAATTTCCGCCCCCCTACGCCCGTCCATTACTTCCCCTCAGAAGCAGCGAGGACGATACTGGTATTGGGTGATACAAAGTAACACCACAAGATGCCTACTCTGGCGATCACCAATTTCAATATCGTTGTACGTCCCCCTGACGCTCTGCCATTGGTTGGGACGCCATGTTGACCGTTGCAGTGTTCGGTACTTGGAGGCTTCATAACCTTGTTCGGATTAGTTTCCTATCTCTTCAAGGAGAAATTCTACCTCTCTGAAGCTTGTAAACTCTCCCTCTCCCGTTAGAAGCCCAGTCTGACAGTATGCCGTGCAGTGATCTCTCTCCTAGCTGGAGTAACCTTCTCCCCTCATGCCCTAAACATAGTCCGACCTCTCTCCTACACCACCACACAAGCCAATCTCGACACCGTAACCCTCGCCTTCTCCCGTCTCGTCCTCGGCGTTCAACTCGTCCTTGCGGGCGTCCAACTCCCTTCGCGATACCTAGCGAAAGAATGGAAATCCCTACTCCTTCTCCTTGGGCCCATCATGACCCTCATGTGGATTGCCTCAAGTTTAATAATATGGGGACTGGTTCCGGATTTGCCATTTCTACATGCCCTAGCAGTTGGAGCTTGCGTAACTCCCACGGATCCTGTATTGTCGAACGGGATTGTGAAGGGCAAATTTGCAGATAAGAATATACCGAAGGATTTACAGAAGATCATTATTGCGGAGTCGGGGGCGAATGATGGATTGGGTTATCCTTTTTTATTTCTGGCGCTGTATCTTATGAAATATAATGGGGGACATGAGGGAGGGGCTGGGAAGGCTATGAGTCTTTGGTTTGGGGAGACTTGGGGGTATACTATTATATTGAGTGTGGTTTATGGTGCTAGCGTTGGATGGATCGCGAAGGAACTCCTTCGTAAGTCAATTCTCTCTAGGATTTTTCTCCCATATTTCACTTTCTGCTCAGTACATTATTTTTTTAATAACTTTGTCCTTACTAACTTCACACACAGACATCGCAGAAGAAAAGAAATTCGTAGACCGAGAATCCTTCCTCGTCTTCGCAATAACCCTCTCCCTCTTTATAGTCGGAACCTGCGGAATGATAGGCAGTGACGATGTTTTAGCCTGTTTTATAGCCGGCAACGCCTTCACATGGGACGACTGGTTCCGTCTCGAAACCCTCGATGATTCCCTTCAACCCACCATCGACATGCTACTCAATCTCTCAATATTTGTCTGGTTCGGTTCCATCTGTCCTTGGGAAATGTTTTTGCGGAATGATGTGGTTCCAATCTGGCGATTGATAATTCTAGGCTTGTTGATTATAGGATTTAGGTATGTCAAACCTTACCCCTTTTTTCAATCTGAATATATACTAATGTTTGAAAAAGACGCCTCCCAGTAGTCTTCGCCTTCCACAAAATAATCCACCAAATAGTCGACGTCCGTCAAGCCGTATTCGTGGGCTTCTTTGGCCCTATCGGCGTCTCTGCAATCTTCTACCTCTACATCTCTCTCGAGTTCCTCGAAACACTTACTAATGAAGATGGCACCCATCGCGAGGATGCAAAAAAACTAGGCGAGGTAATGGTCGTAGTTATCTGGTTCTTGGTCATTTGCAGTATCGTCGTCCACGGTCTCTCCATTCCTCTAGGTAAACTAGGTTTCTTCCTTCCTAGAACTATCTCGAGAGCATGGACGAGTCAAACGACCGAGGACACGGGATTCGCAGTTGGAGAGAGGGTTGCTAGTAATGCTCTTGGTGGTATTTTGAGGAGGAGGGGACGGGAGAGTAGGAGGGAGAGTAGATCTGTTACTATGGAAAATGAGGCTGAGAATGGAAGTGCTGGCGGAGTAGGCAGACAGATTTACAAGATTGGGGGAAGGGTGATTCGAGACAATGGGGAGGGGTGTTCCGGGGGAAGTGGGCTTGCGACTGGTGCTACTGCTAATACGCCGATTGAGAGGTCGATTCGCTTTCCTGATGAGACTTCCGTTGTTGTTGGTGCGGAAGCTCAGAAGGCGGAGTGAGTCGTTTGGTTGAAGGGTGGGTGGTGGATATTAAAGGGTGAGGTTATCAGAAGGGGTCTAGGGAGGTGACTACTTACTCAAATTTAAAAGGGGTACAGGTGTTGGGTATTGATGGTGGGGAGGGGGTGGGTTTTGTAAGGAAGTGGAGGTGGAAGCAATATTTGTTTATATGAAACAGCTATGCCACTAAGTACAAATAATATCGAGCTATTTGTATACCAAATCACACTACAAAGTTTACGAAATCACTTCTCTTTTGTTGGAAATTGGCTTGATCCTTAGTTGTTCATAGGTTACCCAGGATTTTCTATTTACAAGCTACCTGGAGATAGCTACTAGGAATTTTCTAGTGCTATTTGTAGGTTACCTACCAATAGACTCCAAGAATATCTTACTATTTGTAGGCCACCTACTAATAGTTGGTGTCCAAAATGAGGGGCGAAAGACGACTAAGTCACAGTAACTCACTGTACATGAAAATTTTCTATGCGTATTTCAGATGTTTAATTCTTTGAATTAATTGTTGAAAGTTTGAGGTGAGAAGGTAACTTAATCACGACTTGGAGAGTAGCAGCTCAAACGCATGTTTCTAGCTTACTAGCAACATGGAAATTAGGAGCTTATTTGCAAAGTTCCAGCTTATTCACAAACCACCAGCTTACTCGTCAACAAACCCATGTGGGCGTGTTGATATCACTTGCTTGTCGAATCTTTTCAGTGATAGTCTTTTAGTCACATAGTATTGAAAAGGTTCTGGGCTACGGCGCGCCCCTTTTGGGGAACTTTGAGCAATAAGGGGGTCATTGGTTGCAAAAACACTTTATGCTTTTCAACTCCGAAGCAGATCATGACAGGGGGGAATATCCTCGTAATTATTGTCGTATTCCCAGAATGCGCCGCACGCCGCGTGGAATTCAGGTGGTCTAGGAACAGAGGCACAGTAGGATTGCCCCTATATGCAAGTCTCCCATGCACTCTATTTTTCGGATCTGCGGGGCAATTTAACCAAGTCAGGCGTACTCCAAAAATTGCTATATGGTGAAATCACTTTCTTTATTTTCTACTTGCAAGCTGTATATATGTTTCTATTCTTCACCAAGATGTACAGCTTCTCGTCAACTACACGATGTCTTGTCGTGGTCGCACTCACAATAACCACGCCCATCGCACTTTGTTGTCCCAACCATTCTCCCCTATCTGCGACTGAAGCTTCCTTACAACTGGAACTCCTTCGTAACAGAGAAACTCCAAAATCAGGAGATCTCCGAACAGCGATCACAAATGTCAGCGTCTTCGATGGCTACAAGTTCCTCGAGCCCCGTACAGTTATCATTGACGGTGAAATAATTGGCGATGATGGCAGGGTCATTGACGTGACAATTGATGGAGAAGGTCAATTTCTCATCCCAGGCTTGATAGATAGCCATGCGCATCCCTATGCATTGGCAGATCTGGAGACATTGAGTAGCTTTGGAGTGACTACGGTACTCAGTATGGGATGTACTATTTTGCCACTCTGTCAGGCACTGCGTAACCAAACTGGATTGACGGATTTTTTTACTTCTGGTGCTGCCGGGTATGCCAATCCCAACAGTACCGCGGTGGATGGAGCATTCAATCTTCTTTCTACACCGGAATCCATGTACAACTTTGTCGACGTCAACATAAACAATTTCTCCTCGGACTATATTAAACTCATTGGCGATGCGGCACCAGCAGCTTTGACACAGAACCAAACAAATCAGCTTGTTGATATTGTCCATGAGAGAGGACTTCAAATAGCAACACATGCTACCAAATACGCGAGCTGGATGACTGCAGTGGCATCAGGAACGGATCACATCCAACATATGATCAAAGACAAACGAATCCCCGCATCCCTGATTGCAGAAATCATTCGCAGAGGACAAACCATCACACCGACTATCACCATTACTCAAGCATTCGATACATCGGATTCATCAATTGCTTACCCAGCCCTGAACGTCGCCAATGATTTCAGTGGTAATTTCAGCACAAACGCACTCTTGAATTCGCAATTACTTCATGCGGCCGGTGCCACCATTCTGGTGGGATCAGATGCCGCTCCTCCGAGTACTTTTGGTGGATATCTGATCATACCTTTTGGTATCTCGACACATAGGGAACTTGCGAATTTTGTGGCTGCTGGGTGGACACCTGCAGAGGCATTGAGGGCTGCTACTTCACTTCCGGCTGAGGTTCATGGGTTGAGTGATCGTGGGGTTATTGAGGTTGGGAAACGAGCTGATCTTGTGTTGTTGGGGAGTAATCCTTTGGTTAGTATTATTGCTACGCAGGATATTAAGAGAGTCTGGCTGGCTGGTGTTGAGTTTGAAGGGGTGCATAATCCTTGGGCTTCTATTGAATGAAACTGAGTGATGATTTGAGAGTGATGACAATACTGTATGGTGCCCGGAGAATGGATGATGCGATCTCTTTCTAAGTGTACGATAACAGCCGGAGTAAATACTCGAGGTTGGTACCTGTCTTGACTACCTAGCTCTTATTGTTCGGGATTTCTAAGGATAAGTACTGTAAATGTAATTATCCCAAAGTTGAGAACAATTTAATATGTTAAACGAGATCTTTTCAGACATTAATTTCAAGATCATAACGGCTAACACCCTGTTTTCTTGTCCATTGCGAGCCTGTAAATGATGGCAGAGTACTGAAGCCCAGCACATAAGCTTATTTTCAGGCGTCACATAAGTAATCGGAGTTTATTCGAAACGTGAAAATTGTATGTATATACAAACCGAGATGATCCCAAGTAACTATTATGAATCTTAGACCCATCAGCTTTCTCTACTCTTTCCTCTCTCCAAAATCCCACACCCCCAACAACATCCTTCAAAAATCCATCCTCTACCATTATTTCCACCTTCTTCCTCAAACTCTCTCTTCCCAAAACCTTGTATTCCACTTCTGGAAGTTCGTTCAATTCGTTCCCCTCACCACCCTAATACTTCTCCCAATGATACCTGAACAAACTCCTAGGTATCCCTTTCCAATTGGTATCCTCCCCCCCATCCTCCCCCTGCCCAAGCAACTGATACTTCTCACAAAATTTCTTCTCAGCAAACCCCATATTCTCCCTCTTCCTCAATCTATCCCCAAGATTAAAGAGCAGCTTCAAAAACCCCCACTCCGCCATATCCCCATAACCTATCGTTTTCCCTTGTTCCCACTCATCGAAGAAATTCTTATGCACAAGCGTAAAATTCTTCGCGTTTTCGAAGAAAGAAAATTCGGGGATGAAAGCGAACATGAAGCTACACATTCGGTTTGTCTCTACGAGCGCATTAGGGTGGAATATCTTGAGTTTTGGATTTAGTAATGCGAGGTGGGTGATGAGATTTCGTTCTTTGGGACTCATGAGGGAGTGAAGGAAATTCGACGTTCTGTTGGTTACTTTTCCTTCTTCTGTGTAGTGGTCTGTGTCCTTTAGTTAGGGGAGGTACAGTGTATCTTGTGCGAAATTGAAGTATGTTTTTCCTGGCAGGCCGGAAGTTCCAAAGGAGAGGGTGTAGGAGTTTAATCCCAGCGCTCTGGATTCACAACATACGTGAAGGAGGGCGGGGATGGGAACGGTGGATCTCAAAGTTGTGATTATGGTGGATTGCTGTCTGTTGTTGCGTTTGGGTTTTCGAGTAGTGGTGGTTGTTGATTTCCAATTACCGCTGGCTCTCAACTTGGAGGAGCTGACGGGCCGTGGTGGGACCTCTTCGATATTTGTTGTAAAGGGGACGATTCGTGGGAGGATGGGTGCCGCTATTATCATATTTCTTAATTCAGGAGGGAGTTTGCGAAACTGTGGGAATGTAGTGGGTGTTTCGTTTGTTGTAAATGTTCAGTCAAACAAGCTGGACCGTGGTATAGGTGATGTAGATGTCTCAAGTGTTATATGGTTGGACGTGTCGTGGTTGGTGGTAGGTGGTGTAGATATGTAGCTGTGCGATGATGCCTCTTCAGCAGCTTCCCCCTCCGCCTCCATCTTCTTCTCTCGTTTCCGTTCCTTTCCCTCCTCATTAATCTCTTTAGTTTCGATTCTCCCATAGCTTGGGACCTCGACAACCGGAATCGACTTCCAAGTCGTGTTGCACTTGCGTTTCTTTTGTGTACGCGAGCTTGAGTTTGATGAGAGAGAACCTTTACTGGACAGACCCGTCTCGTCGATCGATCGTTTAGGCATCCTGTAGGATAGAACCTAGTGGATAGAATTGATTGTTTGGTTGTTTGGTTGCTTGTTTTGTTCGATGGTGTTGATCAAGCTTAAAGAGGTGGTGTTGAGTGTTTGTTGAAAGGTTAAATTTTGTTGTTGAGTTGATGCTCTGGGAAGAGGAGGATGTCTGGAGATCAGAATAAATTTTAAGGAAGCCAAGATGCGCTTGATTATACAAATATGGCAGTGAATTGATGCTTGGTATTGTGAAGGTGAAGGTGAATGACTCTTCTACGACAAAAGCGGGTGGCTGGGGATAAGCGAGGCAAAAGATTTCTTCAGATGGCCGAAGAGAACAATTCTCAAATAGATATTTACACTTATAGCAATGATAAATTTAACTATTACTAGTGACGTATAAAGTTTTAACGCGTTTCGGCGAACTGGAAGAAGCTCTACATTCGCTGTCATTGTCCTTGGTCTAAATCTTAGGACACTCTCTTGAAAAAAGTACTTTTAGCGCAAGCAAAAACGCGACAAGCTAGTTGACACTTCCAAGTCTACTCCCACTTCCATTTGTATCATCACTCTCAACATCGACTTTGCCAACCACTTTACTCCCACCTCCTTCATACTTAACATCATCTAGAACAGCCTCTCCTCTCTTTGCAGCTTCGATCATAGCTCTCTTCACTTTCCTCGTCTCTCTTTCCACTTTCCCAGTTACTGCCCAAGTTGTCAAATTGGCCAAGATAGCTGAGCCAACCATCACCATCGCCACACTAAACGAAACACCATAATTGGGAGCGTACTTCGACCTAAATATTTGAGGCCCCAACGCACCACCAATTTGACCATAGCTATTGACGAAACCAATCGCGAATGCTGAGCCAGTGGCTTTTGAGGTAGTTTGAACACGCCATGGCCACATCATAGGATACCAAGCTGACGAAAGAGAACTGGCGATAATAGATGCCGCGTATACAGAACCGCTACTTGGGAAGGTGTATAAGACGCCATAGCAGGCGAGAATAACGACCATAAACGAGAGGGGAAAGACCGGACGTGGAAGTCTCCCACTATCTGACCAGAGACCAAAAATAGCGATGAATAATATTGATAAGAATGCCGTGGGGAGGTTGAGAAGTTGACTTCGTGCGATAGTTCTAAAAGTTCTGTTAGTTTTTGAAGTTCATCACTGAGCCATTACACAACTTACGTGAAACCGAGATTGGCAATTACAGTTGGCAAATAGAATTGTAGACCAGTCGTACCGACCGTAAAGAAAGCCCAGCAAGCAGTGAAAAGCCAAGTTTTGGGATCCTTCAACACCACCAGAATCTCACGCCATTTGAAGTTCGCTTCTTTCGCTTGTGGCGAGTTTCCAGGAAGGCGAGCTTGAATGAACTGTTTTTCTCGGTCTGTAAGCCATTTCGCTTGTGGCGGGACTAAAAATACATCAGACGCAAATAACTGCAGGGATTGCTGGGTATACTCACAGTCTGGAAGAAAGAAAAATATGGCTACTCCAACCAAAATTGTAACAATACCCTCGGTGATGAACATCCTACATAATGTTAGAATTCGGCGACGTAAAGAGTGATTTCGCTTACCATTGCCAACCAGATAAGCCTCCTCCTCCAGACACTGTATTGAACGCAAAAGCCAAAACTCCACTGATGACTGCGCTGAAATTACCAACAGAGTAAAAGTATAGCAACCGACGAGCCATCTCATCCGGTCGATACCAATAACACATTTGAAGAATAACTCCAGGAAACATTCCAGCTTCCAGGAGACCGAGGAAGAATCGTGCAGTATAGAGCCCTTGCTGGTTCCTCACAGCTGCGTGGCAACAAGTTGCAATTCCCCAGCTTATCTATCACACACTTAATTCTTGAAATCACCCGAATCAAGAAGTTGGACTTACCATGATTCTGGACAGCCAACGTGAAGGGAGCAGCCTCTTGAGAAAAAGGTTTGATGGAGCTTCAGCGACAATATATGGGATCTAGATCTTCGTTAGGCCAAACTCGAGTCCAATTTCAATATCCGAGAATTATTAGCTTACATAATAAATAGTGTTAACAAAATTGTAAGCATCCGAACTCATGTTCAACTGCTTCAGAATATTCATTCCCGTCCCGCGATTCATGATCCTGATATTTGAAACCTGTTCAAGTCAAACCAATAAAGCTTTAAGAATTCCGACATTTACTCACATTATTTACGTCTAGATTTTTCATCAAAAACATCAATGCGCAAAGAGGCATTATTCGCAAATCAATCCTTCGTAGTAACTTCTTTTCTTCCTCTGCGGTTAATAACGCTCTTGCTCGCATGCGTTCTGAATCGAAGCCTACGACGGATTTCGCGACATCATCTTTGATAATTTGGCCTCTTGGGGCGAAGTGAAGCTTGTCGGTTGAGCCACTTGGCTCTGCTTGAGTGATGGCCATTCTTGAGCTAGAACAGAGAGTAGAAGTGTAGCATAAGTTTGAGACGTCTATTTTGTGAACACCTCGAGGAACAGGGTTTTAAAGAAACACATATCGAATGCTGTACGCTACAAAATTGTGGACTCCTTTTCATACCCGTGTCGAGCAACATCCCACGTTGTCATGTCGCCATTATGGAAAGCGTCAGATAGCTAGAAAATTCTGGGAATAACATCGGTATTATCCAGAAGTGGAGTGAGATACAAGATAACGTCTGTTATCTACATTTCTCACCACAATCTGGTTTCATTGAACTTCGTTTACACTTTCTCGCCGTGGATAATTAAAGCAGCAGTAAATAGCTATCATTACTCTCTCTTTCTAGTACAATTCTAGAACAAGAAGTGCGACAAATCCTATGCATTTACTGCCGCTTTTGCTGTCCATCACGACCCTTCGTTCAATTGGACGCCAATTTTCGCTTAGCTATTGACGTTATTCAAGTCCAAAGCACGTTTATTGTAGCTTCCCCGCTTTTTATCAAGTGGGGTACCTAGCAACTAAAGTATTTTATTTCTTACATCGGAGTTGGTTCTACTTTGAGAAAAGAAGTGAAATAGAAGCTGATGCATTGGAGGAAAATGTGGGCGATCATCGAATCGATGGAAAAAACAACGTGGGGGTATGAAATCATGGATTATAAATGCGGTTGTCAATGTAACCTCGTAGTGGTTGTGTATTGCAACATAACCTAATGGTGGGGTAAGGTATCTAGAGGGGTAAGTACTCCTCAATATACCTCTCAGAAACTATTGTTTAATTAGAAGTAAATGATTTCAGTTCTTCCCAAAAATCAAAAATAAGAAATTAATACTTCGCCATTTCGACGACCATGACTGCAGTACTCTCCTCTCTGACTCGCATACCCGCAGCTCTTGACTATGAGCAAGTACCGGAGACAACATACGAACGTAAGAGAAGAACCGAAAGCTCTTTTTATTTACTCAACTAATTGTTACTAGTCGACTGGGCTGATTTGGTAACACTTGATCTATCCAAGTTCGACCTTGAAGGCGGAAAGGAGGATTTAGCGAAACAGTAAACTCCTATACGTCCTCCATCTTAAAACTCGCTAATTTATTAGGCTCTTCAACGCGATCCAAACAATCGGTAGGAAGCTAATATTTCCAGCAACGCAAATACTGATACAGGCAATTAGGATTCTTTTACGTTGTCGACTTCGGACTCAGCCAAGAAGACGTCGATCGCCAGTTTGCTCTTGGAAAAGAATTTTTCAAACTGCCCATAGAAGAGAAACTCAAATACCGGGCAGATCTAGAACACGGAGGCTACAATGGCTACAAACCACTTGGTCTTCGCGAGATACTTCCTGGAAAATACGATGTAAGCATAAATTTATTCTTCTTAGGCCATGGCTAACATGCACGTAGAACACAGAAATTTACAACATCCCAAAATTTATCCCTGAATACGATCGCCCCCATCCAGAAATCATCAAACAAAACCTCCCAGAAATCCAGAAATTCTCAAAACATATAACCGACAAAATCGTAAACAAACTCCTCGTTCTCTTCGCCATAATCTTGGAACTTCCAGAAAATTATTTCCTCGATCGCCATCGGTACACAGAGAAATCCGATTGTCATCTTCGTTACATGAAATACCAACACCGTTCTCCTGAAGAAAACAAAATTCTAGGTGGAGTGTGGGTAAAAGGCCACACAGATTTCGGAAGCATAACTTTATTATTCCGTCAACCCGTCGCTGCACTCCAGGTTCGCACGCCCGATGGAACGTGGAAGTATGTGAAACCACATCCAGGATCCATCACGGTAAATATTGCCGACTCATTGGATTTCCTCACAAATGGGTTTTTGAAAAGTAGCATCCATAGAGTTGTTTCTCCACCACCTGACCAGGAAAATATTGATAGAATTGGGGTTTTATATTTTGTGAGACCGGAGGATAAGCTGCCACTTGTACCTGTGGATAGTCCTGTTTTGGAGAAACTGGGATATAAAAGTGAAGATCAAGGGGGTGAGGTTGTGACTGCTGGGGAATGGGTGAAGGCTAGAGTTTCGGGGAATGTTTCTGGAAAGCCCTTCTTGGATGCTGTCTCAGACGGTGGAGAGCAGGAAGTTATTAAGGGGAAGAAGGCGAAATACTATGACTGACATGGCGAAGATAACGATGGGAGACAGGAATTTAATCTGGATGGCACATGGCCTGGGTTGGGGCGATTCGCTGCTGAAGACTTTCTAAGTTTTTTTTCTGCAGTTGTGTGCTGAATTGGGGTTGGTTGAGGAGATGTATTGTATTGTCGCGATATGGTTCTTTGAGTTGATTTCGTAGATTTGCGCAGGTTTTTTGAAGTAAGCAACATGGACGACTTGTAGATGCAGGAGTCTTTCAAGACCAGATGAAATCAATTGTCCTTGATTTTAAGTTGCCCACTACCCCGCCCATCGTGTACAGGACACCATATCACGTTCAGCAACTGCAGGCGCCTTCCAAAAACATTTAGTTGACCTCGGAATCCCCCCCCCCTTGTTCACCCCTCGGCTACCACGCCACAACATTTCCAAGCGAAACCCTGCAGCTACTCAGTTACTCGCCAATCCCGGGGAGGTCAGTTTCAACGCCATAATAAGAGATGTTATTGTCGTCCTCCCAGAATTCATCATCTTTTTCAAGTTCGTCTAATTTACGTGCTCGTTAGTTCATTTTCAATTGAAAAGGTGAGGGGAAGAGAGCGAGAGAATTAGCCGAAATGCCATCTGCAACTCCTCGTCTCGTTGTTCTCTAAATCAAATTGCTCATTTCATTGCTTGCAGAGAACCCAACTGTTTATTCCTTCTCTTTCCTCTGGGTTTTCCACTCCCTCTCCTCCTTCCCTTCTCTTTTCACTCTCTTCGCCGAATGTTCACCCTCATGAAACTGAACCTTTTCTTGCTTGCGTCCCTCTTCTCCTTCTCTTTTCACTCTCTTCCACGAGCGTGCAAACTGAACCTCCACCTCTCGTTTTCGTTTCGCAGGTTTACTCTAATTGAGCAAATGTTTCCCAACAGCAGTTTTGAAATCCTGGGATTCAACACACATCTCCATGATTACCTGTTGTAGGGTTTTTTGAGAGGCGGCTTGTATAGTGGAGAGGAGGAAATTCATTGCGAAATTTGAAAGACTCGGATAAATACTGTCAGATTTTCTGCTTTATGATTATGACAAGAGGAGAGCAAGCGAGCAAGTTCTAGAGATCTAGAGGACCTTTCTATACTAGACTGGCAGCTGTCGGGTCCGTGGAATCGAGTTTATGCGTTATGAACATGGTTGCGCGTTTTGAACACCTGATCACGTTTTAGCTTTTGATGGAGGGGGATTCAATTGGCGATAAATCGTAGACGAATATTTGTGCAAAATCAGCTCTCAAATACAAGGACACTCAAAGCGGACTTGCAGCCAATGGAATGCATACTGGGCATGTCTCATCAGAGTTAAAAATCGAGATAAAAAGTGGTTAAATTTCGCAACCTCAAGTTATCTCGATTTTTTATCTCTCAAACGTACTAATAGTGGACGTATGACGTTGAATGTTTGTGTAAAAGTTAGAATAAAAATCGCGGTAAATGAGCTTCGGTATCGAGTAATAGATAACTCATTACCAAAGCTCAAACCCCCTATAATTTATAGAAAATTTATGAAACTTTATCTTTTGGCTAGAGACCGGTACCAGAATTGATGAGTTGATGTAGGGTCTTCTATTCCAAGACGTTGTATATATGGAAGGGATAAGAAAAACAGCATGAGAAACTCGAAATTCCCATAACGATTGTTGACTCAGTCCTTCGATACCTCAAGAATCATTAGTCCTCACACTATCACAACTCACTTCCAAATGTGCCCCCTTCTAACAACCATCCGAAACCCCATCACCACCACAACACTTCCAGATGAAATGCTCCGGAAACTCAGTTACTCTCCAATCCCAGGGATATCTATATAGACAGGGCCTCTTGCATAGACACCGATCTCATCATCTTCATCAAATGCCCCCTCGTTCATTTCTAGTTCGTCTGTTTTGCGAGGGTAGTTAGTTTATAAGAGAGAAAGAGAGGGAAAGAAGAGGTGCTAACCAACATGCCAACGACAGTTCTCATGTTTATTATTCTCCGAATTGAATTGTTCTTTACATTGTGTGCAAGGAACCCATCTATTTCTCTCCTTCTTTCTCAAACCTCAATCGCTTCACAGAGTATTGGTCCCCGGTAATTGAACATTTTCTTGCTTGCGTGATCATTTCACAGTCTTCTTGGGACTGACTAGATGTCTCCTAATCGCGGCTTTGAAATCCTCCGATTCAACGCATACTTCAGGGATCACTTGATGTAAAGTGTTTTGCGAAGCTACCTTGAGTGCATTGGTGAGACGTTGGTCGTTCATAGTGAAGAGTTGGGGGTAAGAGGAAGAGTTGTTATTGTATTTGTGTGAGAGTGAGTGATGAAGTGAAAGTAATGAAGTTCGTCGATCGATAGATAGGATAGGTGAATGGGCAAGTATGGTGGAGATTTCCGAACTTTTCCTTTTGTAATGTTGAAGAAAAAGAAGATTATATCAGGTCCCGGAGAGCAGGAAGGCCTATTTATACCACGCGCTAGCAATGCTGCTAGTGTTGGCTTTCGTGGAACCGAGGTTATGCCTTGTGTGCATACGCGTTTTGACCACCCGATCAC
This sequence comes from Hymenoscyphus fructigenus, assembly GCA_001414455.1. Lineage (NCBI taxonomy): Eukaryota > Fungi > Ascomycota > Leotiomycetes > Helotiales > Helotiaceae > Hymenoscyphus > Hymenoscyphus fructigenus. Next base: position 744,362 of record LKUV01000008.1, on the reverse strand, counting down.
GTTTTAGCTTTTGACGGTGGATTCTATTTGAACTCAACAGTACTTACCTTGGTAATATGATTTTTCGTGAGGCTTTGAGTTGATTAGCTTCCTGCTGGTGTACTTATGGAAAGACAGTCAACATCGTAACCAATTGGGCTATGTCTTTAGGAAGTGATATATTTAGAGGATGGAAAAACGAAGAAGGGACCCAAAAGAAAAGCCAATATAAAACAAGTTCCAAAATTGGTATCGATTACTTATCATTTCCCTAGAGCGCACCCCCCCCAAATGCCCACAGACAAAGGTCGGCGATCATCTTCTCTCACCCCACACTATATCATACACTTCCTCACTCCGTCTAATCCCTAGACTATCTACTGACAGCCTTCTCCCCCTTCTCACCACCCTGAATCTTCTTCGGTGTATTACTTCCGCTTCCACTGCTACCCGCCAACCAAGCCGCAGCATCGAAGTTTTGCAAAGGATTTGGGGCCGCTCCACTACCAGAAAGAGGGGAGGACTTTTGTCGTTCCTCAAATTCGGCGCGCATTTCTGGGTCCACTTTGTTATGTTAGTATTTGATCTCGCAAGGACTGAAAATGGGTAAAGCAGAAAGAAAGAAAGAAAGAAAATAGAAACGGGAAGAACTTACTATTATCCATCAAATAAGGCATCCCAAAAACAACAAGCATACTCAACCCCGCAATAAGAATCATAGGGTTCTTCAACAAACTCAACGGAGAAACTGCCACCCATTAGCACACATCCCTCTCTCCCTCTCTCCCCTTCTCTCGATCGACCAAAAACTTACATCCACTCCTAACAACCAAGAACTCCTTCCCTCCAAAAGCCCGTCCCCCCTCAAATTGCCTAATCACCTTCCCTCCCTCCTCAACCCGCGCAACTTCAACAACAGGTCCCTTATTCCCCCATTCATTCCCCCTAAATGTGCCCCAAACCTCAACTTCTACCTCCCCGACCTTCGCATCGTGGACATCGACTCGTTGGGGCGAGAAGAGATGGGTGTGGCAGTGAATATCTAATAAATAGGAGCCTGAGGATACGTTGCGGAAATCGAATGTGTTGTCTACTCGTAGCGGGGAGGTGAGGGTGTGTGAGAGTGTTGTGAGGGTTGCGTGGGTGGAGGGCGGGAGGGCGGATGGGTTTTGTAGAGGGGGAAGGGAGATTCGGAGGTGTGTTGCTGAGGTTATGGAGGCGAGGGCGAGAGAGAGGAACGTGGAGAGATGCATCTTGAGGGGTTGGTTGAGCGTGGAGCTCTGGTTGGGTTGTGATGATTGTTGCTGGAGCTTGGGTTCAATTGATATCGGGTTTACGTAAGCAGCTTCACCAAAGTCGTCTTTTTAAAGTTAAATAGGATGGAGACCCATCGCAATTACGGGAAGTGTAGATTATCGAGATTACCTATGAACATGATCTACAAAGCCGTGAAAACGGAATGATGCAATGGTGCATTTTCGTCTCTGGGGATGTTTCTTGTTGAGTCACCAACTCCAAGATACCAGTTAGTGAAGGATGACAAGTCTGAAAACACCATCAACCAACATGCGAAGATGGATTCTCGTCAATCATCACATTACATTCGGGAGACTTCGGAAGTGGTCCCAAGACTTGCGCGTCGACTCACGTTCTAGCTTGAAACCACCGATTCGTGTCCTCGTTGCATCCACTTCATGCCCACCGATAAAACCAAGACCATTTTCATTTCACATTTCAGTATACAAGAAAAAAGGGGAAAAAGGACAATGAAGCCATATATAATTTTCCCGTCCAAAGGCATTCAAATTCATTATCAATTGCTCAGCAAAAATATACAGAGAGCAGTCCCGCAACTCTGAATTATATGCTTGACTTTATACTTGTATCAGCGCCCCAAAATCCCCCATACCCGGTAATAACTAAACACAATAAATAACAAATCCAATAAACGTTGAAATTCTGACTGATGATGATAAAGCGAACCACAAACAAGTAGCAACCGTTCCAAGAAAGGATAAAATCGCCATCCGTCATGATCTCGAAACCATCAAGGCCTCTCTGTTTCGTTCTAAAAAACTCCAGTCCCAAATCCACCATTTGATCATATAATCCATATTGTTCCATTTCCCAACACCATATTCGGTCATTTTATATATACCAAAATAGGAATGCAATGTGCGTAAGATTTCTCATATCTACACCAACTCTCGACTTTCCTCCCAGATTCGGATTCGATCGTTGAGTTGTTTAGTTGATTCCTATGGCATAGCTCCCTGAGGTGGGACCTGGCTCATGTTGGACTTCTCATCCTTCATGGCCTTGAAGCCACCCTTGAAGATCTGGAGAGCGACGATGACGGTACTGGCGGTCCAGAGGAGCCAATTGAATGCGGCGAAGGTGGCATCGGCTCGGGCGGCTGCGCAGACGGAGCCACGACAGAAGAGGAGTTTACCGATGAAGACGGCGAGGGCGACGAATCCGGCGAAGTAGAAAAGGGTGTTCAAGGCCTCGAATGCGAGGTGGGCGTATGGGTGGGATGCTGTGATGGGGTTAGTTTTTTGGTGAGATGGGAGGTGGAAATTGGTTTGCTTACCCTTTTGCATGAAGCGGGGGACGACTTCGAGGTAAACGATGGAGAAGAAGGAGAATACTGGTACGAAGACCAAGAAGTTGACCTGGGAAGGCGATGAAGTCAGGGTGTCGACATCATACCAGTGAGAGACTAGAAACAATTCGTTAGTAACTTATTCTCTCCTATTTCCAATAATTGATTCCATACCATATGATGACAACCCAAGAACCACAACCGAAAAGACGAATTGGGCGATACGGAGAGGGAGTAATAATTTGAAAGGCATCTTGTATGGTTTATTTGTGAAGTTTCGGAAACTCGCGTGTTGGATTTATTGAATTATTAGAGTGCTGTTTTGCTGCAACTGGTGCGCGATCGAAAGAGTGTTGGATGGTGTCTGGATTGAAGTATAGAAATGGAGAGAATTCCAAGGACGGGTTTTCTATAGATGAACGAAATAAAAGGGGCAAGGAAGAGAATAGAGAGGAGTCGCAGACCACACTGAATATTAAAAATTCTAGAAAAGAAATCCACGGGTAAGGTGGGCTTTCTATTCATTAAAACCAGGCATGATTCTGGGAAGCGTGGTCTTGACCCCTTCTGTATCATTGTGAAACGGGCAGGGTCGTAGATTCGCAAGGGCACACTAGCGACCAGCGAATGGAGCAAAGTTCGAAACCAATGCGATCGGACCTTTGACGAGTGCAAGGAATTTATTCCCCGGGGACCGATGCAACTTGCTGGGTGAGGGTTGAGGGGAGATTTGGATGGCTGGATGAGAGGGAAGCAGCACTCGCTGGCACTCTCTTGAGTGCATTGCCCGCCAAATTACAGAATATAGGCTGGAGGGGAGGTTATATCCAGTTTCCTTGATTCTGAAAGCCAGCAGGGCTAGAAAGAAAGCTGGCCTGCAACTGGCCCCCCTATTTTTCTGCTTAGCCCCTTTCTAACCCCCCCCCCCTCCTTCGCACCCCGCAAACTTGTCGTCGGGACTCCTTCCCACAAGCATTGCCAATTGCTTGCCAACGCCCATCTCTCTCCGCTGCAAATTCTAGGCAAAGAAATTCCCCAAATACCAAGACTTGTCATGCTTTTCCCGAGGTTTCAAAGGACTTCAGAGGGGTAGAGATCCAAATGTGGCGCTAAGCGGATAGCAGTGCTGGAGTGCTGGAGTGCTGGCGCGTGAAACAATTTGGGTGTGCCAAATTCGCGCCCAGAAGTCTCAAGCTCGCTGCCATGGAAAATCATGGTGGGTGTCACGGCTGCCGTGGAGCCTCAACAGTAGCAAACAGGCTCGACAGCACGAGCCTCTTCCTCTTTAGGTGGTCTTGGTATCTCTTGGTATTCCTTGGTATCTTTTTCCTCTTCTTCAGGCTGTCCGTCCGAAACGCTGATACGCTGGGTTGTGGAGGATCTTTTTGAGGGGTGCCAAGATCAAGCGTTTTGATGGGGTTGAAGTTCTAGACGAGCGCTAGGATATTGAGTTCTGTACTCGAGTACGTACGGTTAAAGAGCTGATGCTCCTGTTCAAATCTCCGGTTGAGCAAAGATATTGGTACAGATGAACATGGTGGCAATGAAGCTTTTGTCCAGTTTGTGCGTTTAATCGACATGTTGAGTCAGTTTGCTCTCAGGAGACTCCATATTGAAGCTATTTTGATACAAATAACTACGTACACAGCCTGGGTGGGATATATACTTTAGTGGAGATTTCGATTGTGCATCACTTCACTTGCCACCCAGAAGAAAGTCCCAAGCACCAAGAGTTCAAGACCCAGAGTCTAAGAGTCCAAGAGTCCACGAGTCCACGAGTCCACGAGTCCAAGAGTCCAAGATCTGGGGAGCTTTTGGAAATTAGGAGAGAAGAGTCCGCAAGAAGAGTCGTCGTCCTTGTCAGTGCGGTGGATAGGAAAAGATGGAGAAGAGGACGAGGCAGTATCATGCTATTAATATTCCTTGCTCCATCTGGACTTATAAGGAAACGGCAATGCTCATTGGAGTCTCTTTCTACACTTTCCTTTCTAGAAGTTTGCTTTGGGAACACGAATCGTGACTTAAGTCACACGTGATCAACCGGCTCTTTTGTTTCCGCGATTTCTCAGCAGCTTTCCAATTCGACAGCATCTCAAGAAACACGACACTATTTGTTGCCTTCTGCGATCTGTCTTTGGCTGCGTCGACAGCGAGACATCGAAAACCTCAGGACTAAATATTTGGTCCTTTCACCTACCAAAAGAGGGATTATTGTCGAGCAATTCCATCCAATGATGGCGCCATTGTTGAAAGAAATCAGCACCGATTCTGGTGGTGCCAATGGTTGGAAGGTTGACCCCGCCATAGGCCGATGGTTTGCTGGATGGACCCCGCAGCTACCGCAATGAGGGGTGACAGCTCCTGTATCTTGGGGTAGAAAGGCTATCTACCGCTCACTGTACAGCTTACCTGGTACGTGTTCCTGTTGTGTAATGGGCTGCGGCTTCGGCGACAATCAAGATGTTTTTCATCAGCCTTAGCCATGCCATCAATCCTTCTATTCAGCATCGACAGCCCAAATGGTATGGCAGTCTGCCGCGCCAGTTCAGCGCCGAAGACGGACATGTCGTCCTCTTTTGTTGCCGTTGCGCTGCAAAGCAAATCAGATATTTTCTTGAGCGATGGCGTGCTTGAGGGCTCCAGCCACACGCGCTTGATTGCCTCTGGTAGGTGGTGGGTAGTGCTTGCCCCCTCAATTGTTACCCCACATTACTGGTACTACTTCCTTCTGTCTGCCAAAGTTCCATTATTTTTCCAATAACGTTCAGCTCACTTGCTCCCCCTTTCCTCTCTATTTAAAGAGAATCCCCTTCACATCGAGAACCTGCCCCTTGCTCCCTTCCAATCCAATTGCTACCTCTTCACCTCCATCATGGCTCCAGATAGCTCCCATTTCGAGACGCTCCAGCTTCATGCGGGGCAAGAACCAGATTCTGCCACCAACGCGAGAGCGGTTCCAATTTATGCCACCACCGTAAGGAATTAGTCAATTGGGAGAGACAAGGCGAGGAAAGCTGACTGTTGCCTGTAGAGCTTCACTTTCAATGATTCCGCCCATGGCGCCAGACTCTTTGGCTTGAAGGAGTTTGGAAACATTTACAGTCGGATTATGAATGTATGCACTATTTTTCCTTCTCCCCAATATAGAGTCGAAAACACTCTCTCATTATTTTATATCTTTCCTTCAAGCAATTCTTCCAATCTAAGAAGCTGTTTTCAATGTCGTCAGATCCTGAATCTACCAAGGTTCATCAAATTTAAACCTTAGCTGACATCATATCCAAAATAACAGCCTACCGTCGACGTTTTCGAAAAGCGAATCGCAGCCCTCGAAGGTGGTGTAGCGGCAGTCGCCTCAAGTTCCGGTCAAGCAGCCCAATTCATGGCTATTGCTGCACTTGCACATGCTGGGGACAACATCGTTTCAACCACAAACTTATACGGAGGAACCTACAATCAATTGAAAGTCTTTCTCCCAAGACTAGGCATAAACACCAAGTTTATCAATGGTGATAACCCTGAAGATTTCGCCAAAGCTATCGATGAGAAGACCAAGGCGGTATACATTGAGAGTATTGGGAATCCTAAATACAACATTCCGGATTTTGAGGCAATTGCAAAGGTTGCTCATGATGCTGGTATTCCACTTATTGTGAGTTCCTCGGAATCTCTTTACAATCACAAATCTAATTAATTATCTAGGTCGATAACACATTTGGAGCAGGAGGTTACTTCGTCCGCCCAATTGACCACGGCGCAGACATCGTCGTCCACTCAGCCACAAAATGGATCGGGGGCCACGGCACCACAATCGGAGGCATCGTCGTAGACGCAGGTAAATTTGACTGGGGCAAACACGGCAAGCGATTCCCAGAAATGGTCGAGGCATCTCCCGGCTACCACGGCTTGAAATTCTGGGACACCTTTGGACCAATTACCTTCGCCATCCGTCTTCGTGTCGAAATCCTTCGTGATTTGGGTAGTTCCCTAAACCCATTCGGTGCCTTCCAACTCATCCAAGGAATCGAAACTCTCTCCCTCCGCGCAGAACGTCATGCTCAAAATTCCCTAGCTTTAGCTAAATGGTTGGAAGCCAACCCCCACGTCGCCTGGGTATCATACCCCGGTCTCGAAAGCCATCCTTCCCACGAACTCGCAAAGAAATATCTCAAGCGTGGCTTCGGTGGGGTCTTGAGCTTTGGAGTTAAAGGCGGTGGAGCGGCGGGAAGTCAGGTCGTGGATGGCTTCAAACTTATCTCTAACCTTGCGAATGTGGGAGATTCGAAGACTTTGGCTATTCATCCTTGGTCTACGACTCATGAGCAGCTGAGCGAGGAGGAGAGACTTGCTAGTGGTGTTACGGAGGATCTTATTCGTATTTCTGTGGGTACCGAGTTTATTGATGATATTACGGGGGATTTTGCGCAGTCTTTTGAAGCTGCTGCTGCGGCTAAGACTAAGGGTGGGGAGGAAGGGAATGCTTTGGAGACTGGAAGTGCGGATGTGGATGCTAAGATGGTTGTTTGAGGGGTGTGTATCTCGTTTCTTTGATGGTCAGGTGGACAATTAATTTTTCGAGGGTTTTCTTGTGCTAGTATTCTTTTGGGTTGGGGCGAACTTCTTTCTTTGTTATACCTTTTTGCAGCGTGTTGACAAGGATGTTTTTCTGTATGGTTGTTAAAAAGGTGATGAGAGGGGTGGGAACTACAGAACAAAATATGAGATGAAAATTGAAATGAAGATATGAAAACCAGGTTAGAATATTGTGTTTGTGAATCTCGCTCTTCTAAAAACAAAAATTAAGGTAATGTAAAAGTAACTTTTCGTCTGATCTCAATTTGTTATTTTTGAATATTCGAGACATTTTGAAATGTGCAATGTCCCATTCTTCACTCATTTTTCTTTTGTATGGTTACTTGAGGAGTTAATAGCTAATTGATGTTTGTCATTGTAAATAAGGTGATGCGACGAAATAATTCATAAAATTATTACTTATTTGATAATCTATATCCTTCTAGATATTAAAAATAAAACACCTTCTATTTAAGATGAAGACTAACAAATATACTACTAGGAAGACTTGAGCTTTTTTCTAATCACGTCGAGTTACTTTAGGAGGCCGGGATGTTGGTATTATAGTAATTGACTGAATTTCAGTTAAGTAGTTCAAGGAGACTTTTTCTCAGCGGGGAAGGAAAGAGTAGGTGGCACGTGAGTGGCTGTAGACTTGTGGTTAACATTGTCAGCTCACTCGCTTACTGTCGGCTTAGCCGTAGAAAACAAAAAGTTAGACGATGAGAGGGTGGGGTTGTCAAATGAACCAAACCACTTTGGGTAGCAAATGTTCCAGATTTTCTGTGTAACAGAGTGGGGGGGAAAATGGAAGCAAAAAACATTCAAAAACATACAACAGCAGGTATTCGCTGGTGGTCACCCACCTAACTACTAATCTGCTGATCTGAGGCTTGTGTACACCCAGAGCGAGGACTTAACTCAATTCTCCGCACTCCAGACGTACACCAGCTTTTGATCGGCAAGCGGCACGGGTTCTCGAATCCAGGATCATGAATGCAGAAACCCGGAAAAGCGTTTCTGTGGCTGTAGGCAACGATGTTGCGTGGCCCATGCCGCTTTTGTGCTCCTAAAAACTGGGAATCGCAATTTAGCAAGCAAACATCAGCCTATCGTTACGCGCCCTGGCGACTCGAGGCATTCTTAGGGCACGCATCTCTACTTGCTTGATAAAATCACGTGTTTATACTCAATGAATATTTCCCCCAAAAGATACCTCTGAGTTTAGCAGAAAAAGAGAAACAGAGAGAGATGAAAGCTAAGCGGGCAAAAGGAGTGCTTGGTCAGCGAATAATAATTGACAGTATACTACGTAGTGTAGTAGTAAAATATGACGTCGTAATCCCACAGCACTAGAAATTATATACTCACTAAATAATTATAGTCGTGATAATTATTCATGAAATACTGCAGTATTTTACTGCCGTAACGATATCGAAAACACTGGCACTGGATAAAAGATACAAAGGAAAGGTTGTTTTATTCATAGGTGTTGTTGTGCTGGATTCATAACATCACATGACTTTTTTCATTATTTATTTCCATAACGATCTACTGTTTGATTTACCACTTCATCGGCTGTTTTATCTGCTATGTTGATCAGCCTGTTTTGTATCACTTGTGTTGTGCTAGATCCATTATATCATCATTATATCATCATTATATCGTCATTAACGTGGTTTACCACCGAGTCGGCCATATCACCGAGTCGACCAGTTCAAAACACATACAAAAAACGTCTGTGCATAACCGTGCACCTTATGTACTTATGAATAAATTCATTTTAAGTTAAATTTTTATTAAAGAAACAAGGTTGTAAGATTATAATAATATTAATTTTAAATCTTTATTAGTTTTAATTAACGATTCGCTTAAAAAGACCCCTATAATCATTAAATATTTTTTCTTTTTTAAATAACACTTTAGTATAAGCTAAGTAATATTTGAAGACTAAGAATAAAGTATATTTATATGTTAATAAAACTAAGAATTCAATTTTATATATTTTTATTTACAAATGCGTAAAGTGCACGGTTATGCACAGACGTTTTTTGTATGGGTTTTGAACTGGTCAACTCGGTGATATGGCTGACTCGGTGGTAAACCACGTTATATCGTTTATTCATTATGATGTAATCATCATTCACTCCTTATATATAGACCTTAGATAACTACCTACACAAATCAATCAATTCTCCATGACCTACAGTACCGAGGATCTTCCCAGCTCAAGATACAAACACAAGGTTTATAATGCTTTAAGAAAGAAGGGGGCAATCCCGTGGCATCCCCTTGAATCCTTATACCTTACAGCCCCACATTACCATGAATTGGATTATTTTCTTCATCAATTGCCGCATCTATGTCTGCTTCAATCGAGGGTAGAACGACGTTATTGTTTCGTACCGATAGTCTCGTAGACTTCCTTGGTGAGTGATTACCCCCCTGGGAACGTTTTCTTGAGAATAATGGTTGGCGAGGAAATTGTGAAGTTGGCTTCACAGGCTCTTTTGTCCATCGAGAGGCTAGTGAGCCTAAAATTCTTGTCTTATTTTCGTCCGCATCAAATAAAATTGGCGAGTGAGTTGTGACAATGTGTTCGCCAAACTCTGGTTTCAGAACGACAGCCCATATCATCTCATTGTGTTTGATGGATAGGTTGACGTCCCAGAAAACGGTAAAGGAATTTTTGCCTGTTCTTACAAAGGTTTCTTCCTTAGAAATCCCAACGATACTTGTGGAAATTTTATACTCTACTCGATGTTAGATATGCTTCTCGTATGAAAATTAAATCTACATACTAGTGCAACCGGCGGGAAGATCTTTTAACAATGTGTACTGATCCTCGGATGTGTCGCTGTCCGATACGTAAATAATCTCATTCAGTTCTAGGGTTTTATAACCAATGCGTTTATCGCGTGTCCGTGTGAAATAAGCCTCTTGACTTAGAGGTTGGCCCTATTAGTCAATAAAGATTAGCAAGAGTCATATATGCTACACAAATCTGCTCAATGTTCACCGAACTTGTTGTGGGGGCTTACTTTGCGAACCAACCAATCAACGACCTTGATGAACTTCGGATTATCTTCCCCCCTTACAAATATATCATTCACCGGCTCGCAGACATCCTTACTTCCATGCAATCTCTCATCATATTCTATATATGTGAATATGCCATAATTCAGTCGGCTTCTTCGCTGTTTGACAAGGCCGTATCTTGATGCCATCAAAACCAAACCTTTGGCGACAGTGGTACTACTATATTCTAAGTAAGCACCGAATCAGTTTTGCGATTTGACTTAAATTCTTACCCCGATGACAGTTGTTGTACCTCTATTCGTTCATTTAGAGTGGGCTCGTGGAAGAATGTACGACGTATAGTTCTACTAAGGTACGGATTATTCGCGAACCCTCCACCAAGCACAATATTCTGATTGTATGTCAGTAATGGCTTCAACATGTTTGGGATATAATTGCCTTAATCTTTAGTGGTATATGCTCTCCTCTGGTTTCAAAACGCAGCTTTTCATGCTCTGCTTTTGCTATATCCTTGCTAGACTGGATTTGGCGACGAATTATGTCGATGATTTGTTGAACGATTGGATCGAAGACTTCGTCTCTCATTTCCTCACTGCGAGGGAGATGTTAGTGACAGGTGACTGGGTCCCAAGGAAAAAGTTACCAGGATAGCCAAAGTCTATCGTCTTCAAATCCCCGAGCAGGATCGTCTCGAAGACCAGGAACCAGAAAAGATTCCCCGTCAGTGCCGTCAAAGCCTATTTTTGTATCCAGGTCAAATCGTAGAGTTGCTCTATCAAGTATGTCGTCAAGACCTCTGAGGTAGACTTCAGTCGTGAGTCTTTCCTTGAGCAAATTTCGAAATCTTTGATTCAAATAGGTTGACCCACACAACACCCCTATTAGTCAATATAAACGACTCCTCCGGGCACGAGAAAGATCTGTACTTTACCTTCAGCAACCGAGGCTTCATTAACACGCAACGGATTTAACTCTGCTACTTTATAGGTGATCAGATCCTTATTTTTGGTCAGCTGAATGAACCGCTAATGTAACAAGATTGTCTTACCACGGTACCTCCGCCAGCATCACATATCACAAAAGCGTCACCAATCTGCATATAATTCAGTTCTTTGACTTGAAAATGAGCCTCGGAAGGTACTTGCCCTAAGAGATGCTTCATGCTGAGCAAAAAATATTCCAGCCATGGCTTCTGGTTCTGACCCTCGTGAAGGATTTTCCATACCAGCTTGAATGGCAACTTGGACCATAGCCTGTTGCTCTAATTCTGACCAAGCGGCAGGTACCCCCAGGATTAATTCAATCTTAGTATCTACCAACCAAGATGAATGGTGTTCCTGAAAGTACCCACCAAATCCGTCTTCGCCGAACAGGAACTTTTGGAGGCAGCTCAGAAAGTCGCCTATAAATTCAATTTCTGCTTTACCAGCTTTTTGTGCAGTTTCCTTGAGTCTCAGGGTTTCTTCTTCTGTTTCCTTTGCTTCGTGAAGCAACAGCTTCGCCAGTCGGATCTGGAAGGCAGCTGGCGAAGCCCGTTTTCGTTCTAATGCCTTGGCGACTTTGTAGCCCCAAAACATAGGGTTCATTGTATCATTGTTTGGGGAACTGTATAAGGTGGTTGTAGGAACACCCCCGGTTTCGGTTGCTGCTGGCCAGGAGGTTATGTACTCGATAGATGAAAGTCGGACACCCAATGAGTTAGAATTAGCTTCGACACCGTCTTTAATATATATGTATGCGACAGAGGTAAAGGTAGTCCCATAATCTATGCCGATTAGTAACAAGTTCTTAGAGTTACCTTGCCTATGTTCTAGCCCATTCACATATCGGAGTCGGCCAGAAGAAGAGGAACCGCGAAGTGTGCGTTCGTTCGAATCTCGTACAGGGAGTGTCATAGAGCGCCGTTCGGCAGATCTTGATGTCATTCTCACCGAGTTCGTGTTCGTGAATTCTTGGTGGAGGAACAAATTTCAAAGAGGACAGCATTGGCTAAGTATCAAATCAAATTGAGCAGTGATCGCACAACCCTATTGCCACTTCAGCTCAGCACCGAAGTATCTTTTAAACAAGGCAGATTTTGCCTGGTAGGCAGAAAAAGGCCATGTTGGTTTAATAAGAGTGGCGCAGGGTTATAACGGGCGGAAATTCACGTCAGCGGAGCACAGGGGGGTCTTCCGGTTGGTTTCTCATTCCACCACTCCCAAAAACCCTAGTCATTTCTTCCCGAAGTAGAGAGATGCAGGAGAACAGCATTATATGACTCAAAACACGGGGGAATTGTTTGGCGTTAGGCATAATAGGACTTCTAGTGCGTCGCTCACTGAACTTGAAATTTTGGCTGTTAACCGTTATATTTTCTACAGAGCAAGCCAACCATGCCAACAAAGCGAAATTGGCCAGAATGCCACACAACAAAGCTTTTAGACTATGTAGACCTACATGGTGACTCCTTGGCAACTGCAGGCCCTCAGCGTCAGGTTGGATACGAAAAGTTACGGAAATATCTGAACGCGAAATGCACACCTCGACCACAGCCACGATACACAATCGACGAGATCAACAGCCATTGCCAATACATTTGCAGGACTTTTGCCAAATATGTTGGGCCCAATCTGAAGACATTCTTTAGCCAGGGAAGGAAATATCTGCGACCGTCATTGAAAATAGAAGAGGATGTAGAGGAGGATAAGGATGAGAGACATGCGAGCCCCTCTGAGTATGTTAACCTCACCCCGACGCCGAGGTCATCAACTCTGAGGCCGTCGACCCTCAACCAATCTCGGAGTCCCTCGCGACCTCTCCGACTCCGTCAGGATATAACTTCTCAAAATAACAACAAGATACCTAAACGCAAAAGACAAAACGTGGGAAGGAAACATGTGGTTGAGGACAAGGCTGCTCCGACACAGATACCGGTTTCGGGGCGTGAGGAGTTGGAACAATTATTTAACCTCCGATCTAAGAAGCATAGACTACCTTTCCAAGACATCGCCAAAGGCATGATCAGAGTGGAACGCAGTATTCAAAAAGCAGTCGACGAATATTTGAACGACGGGTGGGTGAGTCGTCTACCCCCACCGAACTTCGAAATGATAAACTGTAATCATAAGGACTTGGCAATAGTTCTCCAACAAGCTGCGAGACTTGAAAAATGGCATGCTACTACACAAGCCAGAACATCCAATACCAACTTTCTTAGGGCTATCATCGGGTGGGCTGTTTTTGAATGGGTTTTACAAGATCCGTTTCCGGTCTTTGGAACAGAATGCGGGCCTGCGTGGGAAGGCTTGAAGGAGGTGTTACAGCAACGTGGTCAGAATGCCCAATCAATCCTAGTTTGCCATGGACACTTATGCTAATTCTAAATCTAGGTGCTCAGGATTATCTTCCGTATTTCCACAACCTGCGTTTGGACGTTCAATTTCACCTTTCACAGAACACACAATTCCTTAACGAAACGCTCCCGGGGCGAGCCCTATTATTGGCCGAGAATCTAGCATCTGTCTTGCGCGTTCTCTTTCTTACCACTAATGACCGTGGCGAAGAATCGCTTTTATCAACAAATGGGCAGCCTATCATAATATCAAACAGATGGATACCTAAATTGCAAGAGGTCTTCCTTGATGTTCTTCATCTTATGGTCAAGCTTCGGCAACGGGAAGATCCAACTGAGTTTTATCGTCCCGATTTCGAAACCCCTTTTGATGACAATGTAATGCAAGCAGAGCACAATGGTACCAGAGAGGACTTTGTTGGAAAAAGAGTGCTGATAACACTTGTACCTGGGGCACTGGGCCATGTTATTGATAGAAGTAGCGAAGACGAAGCAGAGGTTGACGTTTACTATAAGGCTCTAGTATTATTGGACTTGGAAAGGTCTTAAGAAATCCATCCTCCATATTGTCAGATAAAGCGTGTTGATATATATGGTCCAATTTTATGGAATGGGGCGATGTACAAGTAGTCTCGGAGTAGGGTCAGGTGCTATAAATCACGTGACAGAATGAAGCCCAGACGGCGTTCTGACAGGACAAGCACATCGGCAGCCCTTATAGCAAATAGGAATCGTTTGGGCTAGCTGAATGATTCAGGGATTTCTTACAATAGAATTGAGAGGCACGTGACATTGATCGCTTACATCGCTCTGGTCGACAGGCGACGAAAGCGACCAAGGCGACTACGAGAGAATGAAGGTTCTATATAAGACTAGCACTTCTGCTGTAGATAGGAGCTTCGTGCTCAACTTAGTTTATCAATCTAATCATCTTGTTTGACTTCTTTGATACAAGTAACGAGTTCACTTCCAAGTAAATACCTGTCACGAATCACGTTTCAGCACGTGATAAGTAAGTCCAGACGGCGCTCTGACAGGACAAGATACTATTGAGTAGATATAGGTTATGAGGATTGGCTAGAGTAGCTAGCCGATCCAAGGATTTCCTTTGACCATGGTCACGTGATGGAGCGACTGTCGACTTCGTCGACTTCGAAGAATGAAGGTTCTATATATATGACTGGCACGTCTGCCATTAGATAGGAGCTTCATGCTCAACTTACTTTAGTTATCAATACATCTTGTTTTGACTTCTTGAGTTCAAGTAACGAGTTTACCCTTGAGTAAACACCCAGCGCATCTGAATGTAACGAAACCTACTCTCGTACCGAAAGTAACAAAGGTAACTAAGTCTCGAAGGTTGGGATGCGGGAAGAGATTCAGATGCGCCGGGTGTTTACTCGAAGGTAAACTCGTTACTTGAACTTAAGAAGACAAAACAATGTATTGTAAACTAAGTAAAGAAGTTGAGCATGAAGCTCCTATCTAATGGCAGACATGCCAGTCATATATAGAACCTTCATTCTCGTGGGTAGACTGGAGCGCCAGTCGCTCCAGTCGACCCAGTCGCTTGGGTAGCTCGTCCCTCCAGGCGACCCAATATGTCACGTGATTTATTACTGAATGAAATCCCTGGATCGCTTAGCTACTCTAGGCGACCCCTATTTGCTATAACTACTCAATAGTATCTTGTCCTGTCAGGGCGCCGCCTGGACTTACTTATCACGTGCTGGCACGTGATTCGTGACACTGAACCTCTTACTGCATAACACCTTCGAGACTTAGTCACCTTTGTTACTTCGGTACGATAGTAGGTTTCGTTACAATACTCTATACAGAGGTCTCGACTAATTCTTTTTGTATCTAACAGAGGCTTAATGCTATATACGCGCGCCTGACTAGTAAGAGCGTTTACATACATTGTAGCAGCTAGTAGATGCTATAACTATAGAGTTAAACAGGATTCATAGGCTTCAAATATAGTTACAAACAAAGACTGCTAAATATAATCTCACTTTGAGCTGTTAAGTCCTAAAGTATACTCTAGCAGACCTATGTTCTGTCTTCTCTCACTACTTTGCTTAAACAATTATAAGTAGAGATTTGAAGGAGTGATTAGCAACAAGAGAGAGTCTGCTAATAAGATAATAAGATAAGTATAACCTCCTCCAGGGAATCTTCAAGCTTCCCACTCGCGCGCCTCTTGCTACTGACTTCAGAGACGCTGTATAGGTTACTTTACCTTCTTGTTTCTGTATAGCGCCCTGCTGTCTCTAAACAATCGCTTTTCTCAGCTACTGCAGCCTGCTATAATCGGATGTTACTACTACTATCCCCCTTGGCTTCATCTATGATACAGGGATAAAGTCTTATATCCCTTGCTACTTGCACACTAACTTTCCAGCTAATTAGACAGTAGTTGCTCTATTTATATTCAGTATTTTGTTAGGCTACTATAGGCTTTAATTAGAGCATCACACCTCTCCTACTAGTTATTTAACAGAGCCTTAATATAGGAGTCAGGATAGGTTAGGAAACCGTTGTAGGATCCACTAATAAGGTATTCAATTTTCACAATCAGGCTCAAAACGGCTCATCATGTCGTCCAAATTCCAAGGTAATACCAACTGTACCTACTTGGATCATCACTCATTCCCCTGTGGAAACGAAAGAGCTCTGGGACGGAGCTAAACTTCAGTCCACGAGTCTCAACAATTTAACCTCACACATTGCAACCATGACCGACAGATCCGACCTCGAGAAACTCAAACTCACCATGATGGGTCTAGTTCGTACCAAGATGACAGTATCTCTGGATGGCGAAAGCAAATGGGAGTCCAAAAAGAAGGACTTGGCAAAGGAAATCAAGCAGGCAGGAAAAAAAAGGTTGATGATATCAAGATTTTGATTGAACCTGTTTTTTGGGGAATTATGCTAGGAGATACTGTTGATGAAGAAGACGATGATAGCAATTTTGAGTTTGAGTTTGAGTTTTGTTTTCTTTGAGTTTGTGCTGGATGGGGTGAGTTTTGCTATGGATAGGAAACTTGAAGCGAAACTAGATAACTGAAAATAACAGTCAGATGTATGCGCATATCTAGCCAAGTATGTTGAGTTGCGTCCAAAGTTTGGTGAGGCGGATGGGAGACTTTCTATTTATTTAGGAGGGGTGGCGATACCTGAGCCCAAAATTGTCAGTAACATTCGTCGACGAGAAATAATGACCAAGTTCTTTCTTTCTCTGCTTTTTTTTGTGTGCAGAAAATTGGCAAGAAAGTAGACCAAAAGCTTTCTTTTCTAATCCATATCGTTCAAAAAACATAGTGGCAACTTCAAAGTTCAACCACCAAAGATCCCGAAACAAAACCACTCTTCCTTGCCGCTATCATTCCCATCGAAGTGATACTGTTCTGTCCCAGAATATCGAAAACCGCTATATCGGCATCTACAGCTTTCTTGAACCAATTCCGTATTTCAACAGCGACGAGGGAATCTACTCCGAAATTATGAATGGGTTGGTCCGAATCAAAAGCACCTTCTTCGATCATAAGCAGACTAGCTAATCTTGTCTTAAGAGCATTTGATACAATATTACTGATATTCGACAGAGAGGTTGAGGAAGAGATTAGGGTTCCCAAATTCGTTGCGTTTGAAATATCCTGTGACGCAAATTGGTTCCCCACATCACTTTCATGAAGCTGTCGCAACAAGGGGTTTGAAAGCCAGTCCGGCTCGACGACATTCTTTCCCTTCAACGCTGATGGAAGGGGTAACCCAGTGATTATTTGGCTTTTCATTTCGGACTCTTTCTCTAGGGCCGGATTGCAGTAATAAGCGAGAATTCTGTGAAGGTCTGTTTCGTTTAGTGCCTGGTGACCGCCTGCCTCTAAAAAGCCTCTTATTTCTTCATGCTCAGCAACAAAACCAACGGATTCAATAACACCAAGGTCCAAGGAGATTGCCTTTTCTGAAATAGAGGAACGATATCTAGCGAGGCCATCTTGGTAGGTGTTACCTGCGGCATAGTTACTTTGACCAAGTGAACCAACAATCCCGGCATATGAAGAGAGCATGATGAAAAAGTCCATCCCAGATGGTAGCAGCTTGTGAAGATTCCAGGACCCTGCAACCTTGGGTTTGGTGGTTGCCTCGAAATCCTCAAGACTCATATTCGAAAGCATTGCACTCTGTGTAAGTTGGATCAATTAGCCTTGCAAATCAACACAATGTCCAAAACTCACTTTCAGTACCATTGATGCTTGAATACAGCCTCTCACGGGAGGCATTTTCTTCGAACACATAGCCAAGACATCTCCTAGTGCAACTTCGTCTGCCACATCGCAAGGTGGCGTAAAAACATTTACTCCCTTCTCCTTCAAGCCCTCTAGAAAGTCCAAAATCAGTGTCGAGTATACCTTCTTCCGAGATAAAAGGACAAGGTGTTTCATGTTTTGAGAAACCATCCAGTTGGAAATACTGCGACCGACACCACCAAGCCCTCCCGCAATTATGTATGTTGCTTGGGAATCAAATAGCCCGACCCGCTTCGAGGGTGGAGTCACTTTTGACCAGATCATCGTGGTCGAAATCCAAAATTAATTTACCACTGTGTTTTCCGCTTTTCATGAGTCGAAAGGCCTCCTCGGCTCTAGATGCTTTGTATATAGTGAGGGGCTGAGGTGCTGTAATTTTCCCTGATTGAGCCAGATTCATGACGGATGTAATCAAGTCCTTAGATAAATCCGGCCGCAGGCTGAAGATCAAAGTCAAGTCGACACTGGCAAACGCCACGTTCTTCGAGAAGGGAGACATTGGCAACCCACCCAAAGCTGATACAGAAGGAGCAAGTATATCTCGCTTGCCAACTTCAATAAAGCGACCGAGAGGAGCGATGCACTTCCAGGAACATCGAAGGGCCTCCCTTGTTAAGGAATTGATAACCGCATCCACCCCACGCTCGCCAGTCCGTCTCATGATGCCATCCTTGAATGCTAAAGTTCTGCTTGAGAAGAAGTTTTCCTCGGGGATATTGTATAAATCCATGAGTAGTCTTTTCTTTGCATCGGTGCTGACAGTAACATAAACGACTGCCCCCGAGAGTTTAGCGACTTGGATTGAAGCTTGCCCAAAACCACCCGCACCCGCATGTATGAGAACTGATTCACCCTTTTGTATCTGTGCAAGCTTTATCAGGCAATAGTATGCGGTAGCGAAGGCGATTATTAAAGAAGCTCCAGTGGCAAAATCCAGCTTAGGGGGAAGAATAGCAACGCAGCTTGCCCGACACCGGCCGTATGTGCGATATGAACCTTTCATGGCACATGCGACTCTGTCCCCAACTTTGAAGCTGTCTCTGACAGCATCACCAACTCGAGTTACAATACTAGCACATTCTGACCCAAAAACAGCGTCGGGTATTTGGCCAAGTGCAATGAGTATATCTTTGAAGTTCACTCCCACAGCCTTGACGGCAATTTCGACCTCGTCAACATCCATTGCACGGGTGTACTTCTCATCATCTACAAATTGGAGTGTATCCAACAAGCCGACTGATCCAATGCTCATCATCAATGGTCTCTCCTTTTGCTGCAGCCGCTGCAGCTCTGATGAGTTAGAATTATCTTGAAGAACGTGGTCTAGAAGATAACTGGCCTCGACAATTCTGCCGATACACATAATGTCTTTTTTTACGGCGTACTCCTTTTCCTTTATTGTCTCTTCACCGAAAATAGAAGCTTCCGTGATTTTGATAATGTGACGAGTAATGGAGTGAGGTAATGTGACATCTTCAATGGCCAGGGTGATGAAACTGAAGTGTTCTCGTTCTCGTTGAGCAGTTCTGGAAAAGCCAAGAACCATCTGGCGATCCGGGCTCTCGTTGTTTTGATGAAATACCCATAATAATGTTTTTGGTTCTGAGACCAACCTTTTCAAAATTTTGAATTTACACTCGTCCATGCGTTGAAACTAAGAATATGAAAGATCCAGTAGAAATATGCAGAAGGTATTTTCCAAGTCGCATACCAGGATATCTTGCACATATTTCAAAACACAGCCAGCTCTAATAGTAGAGAGGTGGGCATGTATGTCTGTGAAAACTGTTTGCTGCGATACTGATCCGTCCGAAATTACCACAATCTGTGGGTTGGAGATGATCCTTGGCTGGGGCTGTATAGAGGCGTTATGTAAAGCTGTTGTGATAATTGCACTTGCTGGCGACGGACTGCTGGGCTTGGTTGCCTTCACATCGGAATTAGTAAATATCGCGTCCATTCCGGAGAACTGGGTGTTCAGAAAGTTTTCGTTCCACTTTGAAGTCGTCAAAGTCGGTCCCCAGCTCCGGTATTTCTCCCGTCCTTATGTCGTTAGTCTGAGAGAATGGATCTTCACTAGTAACTTACCTTTCCACCAACCAGGCAAAAGCCCGAAAATAAACGATACACGGAGCATTTGGGGCTCAGTTATTTCAAATATTGCCAACTTCCCACCGCTGTTATCGAGTATTAGCACGCGATAATGTAAGGGCTTTGGATTAGAATTGACTTCTTTAGAAGTTTGCGTGTATTTTTGAGAGTATTTTCTATATCTGCTGTAGCATGCAACACCTGCAAGATATAATTCAGCAGAGCTCAAAGTGTTTATTTTGGTAAGATCTACTGACATTCGCCGCTATAATTATATCGTACTCCCCGGCTTCAAAGCCACTAGCTTCTGGATCCTTCTCAATGTCCAGAGTCTTAAACGTCATGAGTTCATTGTTGAATTTTGCCCTAGCTTTCTCAAAAAAGGTAGGTAAAATGTCTGTAAAGACATACTCCGAGAAGCGGTGAGTCCCTAGCTCAAAATCCTCTCCATGGTGCATGAGTGCGTCAAGTGCGTATTTGGTTGCACTACCAGTTCCGGCTCCTATCTCCAGCAACTTGAGACCGGGATTTTTGTGTGCTAAGACGTCAATATATTTCGAAATCCTCTTTGAAGAGGATTGGGAATCCATGAGCCGTGAGGTAATAGTTCTCGATGACATTGTCTTCAAATAAAAGTTCAAGACCATCTACTTCACCCTTGAGAATCCCCACAAGGTTCCGAGTCACCCTGCCAATCAGCACTCCTTCCGCATCACAAGCTTCTACTTGAGCTAATAGGATCTCGAGGCTTGCAGAATCTGCTTCGGTAAAAAGTTCAGAAGCGTCAGAAAACTGAAATTTCATCCACTCCACGTATCGACATAAGTGAGGTGGTAGATTCCACGGCTTGGTGTTTTGAGCCCCCCCAGAGCGCTTTTACTGTAGCGAGTCGGCAAAGGAGCTCTTTTTCTTCCGACATCTTACTTGAAGTGACTTCACGATTTGAGCTTGTTGAGCAAATTGCAGGGATCTGGTCGCTCTCCAGTAAAGCGCTATCTGGCTTCCAATCTAAGTTGTAAAACAATTGAGAACGGATAGCTTTTTTCTCTCTCAAGTCATTGGCACTTGAAACAAAAGTCATTTCAAATTCTCCAGCTATACAGGCTCTTCCAGTAGAATCATGAATTGCTCTGAAGGTTCCCAGTGTTCCGCGGAGTTCTCGAGAAGAGCCTTTCATATGAACTTTGACGTTTCCATCAATAGAACCTTCCAAGTTTGAAATCCACAGGTTCTTTATCAAAGTTGGCACCATGGTAGGAAGTAGGTTCTTGCAACCCTTGGTCATCGCCGGAAATATAGTTTGCAAAACACAATCTAGGCTAGTTGGATGAACGAGGTGCCGTTGAATGACGCCGTCGGAGATCTTTGATTTCCAACCCAAAAAGTCGATATCACAAGTAGCATCACTTTCACCAAAATGGGTATTCTGGATAAGTCGAAAACTAGGCCCGTAGTTGTAACCGTAAAGTTTGAATATTTCATAGAGTTTCTTTGAACTCAATGATTCCTTGCATGATTTGGCTCCTAGATAGTAGTCATCGCTGTATTTATCTGTTTCTTCCAACACCCGTTGGTTGCCGACTTGGGGCTCTTGGCTTTGGTATTCCACGGATATAGCGCCCCGACAGCTTTCGATCCACTGTCCATCATTAAAAAAACAAATTCGGAACTCGTTCCAAGCTTCATCCTGTATCCTACCATCCGCGTCTTGAGAAGGCCGAAAGTAGAGCTGAACTTCGAGTCCCTCAACATCAGAAGAAATGACCATTCCTTTATAAACGCTAACATCCCTTAGACGGTAGGCTACAATGTTCTTCTTCGAAGAAGAAAGCTGGCGTGCTGCCTCGATAGCCATCACAAGAAGTCCTACTCCAGGGTACAGCACCACACCATTGATCTTTTGTCATCAGCAACATCCTTTTTAGTGAACGAAAGAAACACTTACAACATGACCCTTGACCCAGGAGTTATCCGAGAGAATTATTCTGTTTTGCCATCGTGCCTCGAGAGAGTTCCAGTCCAACACCCGAGAACCAAGAAGTTCATGGTGAGGTGTGCCGCCGAACCTATAGTTCTTACTTACCCTGCTTTACAACCAATATTTTATCTTGTGGTCAAAAAGGTATGCAGGAAGATTTGTAAGCATCCTGTAACTATCAACAGACTCTCCACTGGGCATGTTAACTTTGGTCAAGTTGATTGTGAACCCATGGCAATACAGTTTTCCAATAGCCTCGAGTATTGAACTGTGAGCCGATTTGTTTCGAACCAGCAAGGACCCATATTCAATGTCTTTCATCCTTCCAACTGAAGACAAGATATTTCTGACTGGCCTTTGAAGAGTTGAATGTGGGCCAGCTTCAAGCAGGTAGATAACGGCTTGGTGGGGTGTCTTTCTCAGTCCAAGTTGCTTTTTTGGTCGCTGAGAGCAGATCCGAGAAAGCGCTTCTGAGAACCTAACATTTGAGACAAGATTTTGGACCCAGTAATCTGACTGAAGCAAAACGTCCGGTGAAACGCGTTGACCCTTTACAGAAGAAACCATATGACATCCTTCCGTAACTCCAGGTTGTAAGTCATGTATAAGTGGTTGATATATCGAGGCTGCAACATTCATATATTGAGAGTGGTAAGCGATATTTACTCTCAATCTTCTGCAAAACATTCCTTGTTTTTTAAAGGCCTCTTGAATATTGTTGATTTCGATGTTTCGGCCAGACAAAGTGACACTCCGGGGACTGTTGATGCAAGACACACTGATGTGACTCGTTTCATCAGATTTGTCAAAGCCTTTCAGATATTCTTCCGCTTCTGAATCAGAGAGACCAACAGAAAGCATCGCACCGTTCTGTTTGCCATTTTTGCATGCAGAAACAATCGCAACTCCCCGAAAATAAGCGAGTTTCCATGCGGATTGCTTGGATATTGCCCCGGCGCAATAAGCCGCTGCAATCTCCCTGGAAGAGTGTCCAATTACACTTGTCGATTTTAATCCCCAGTCGGATAACAAGTCAACCAGAGCTATCTGGAGTACAGTGGACAAGGGTTGTCCAAACTCAGTGATATCCAGCCTGGAAGTTTTTTCTTCTCGTTTTGTGAGTTCATCTAAATTGTTAGACATGTTAAGCAATCTCTGAGCAATTAACATACCTATAACTGACCAAGAACACCCTAATCTCTGCAAATAGCAATCTGCTTCATCCAGGCTTGTCAAGAAAGTTTTATATTTAATGAGCTCGCGACCCATTGCGAACCACTGCGCACCTTGACCAGTGAAGATGAAACAAGCTTTGGGGGAGTTGAGTGATCTAATGGGTTTTGAGCACTTGGTACTCATTCCGGTCCAAGTTGAAGAATTGTTAGCGATCACCGAAATATGACTTCCAAGGGAACTGTAGCCTGGAATTAGCCTGTTCAATTATTTAGATGCGAGGAGATCCACCTGAGTGCGCTTTTCGGAGAGTGTATAGGCAATATCCGACACCAATGAATGGCTGGTCTCAGAGTGGCCTCTCATGAGGTATGATTCAAATGCTCCTGTGTGTCGAGACACACCAGTCTCATCAGGGGAAGACCAGACAAGTAACTTCTGCTCTTGGATCCTATCAAACTCTTCCTTTTCGGCAGGGAGACCATTGGCTGAATTGGGCCAGCTTAGTTTCATTGGCATTTCGGGGGTTTCGACTAGCTAGCTGCCTTGGGTACAGTGGATACCAGATAAATTGTGCTGCTGAAGGTAGTGGAATGCATCATCTAACACAACATGGACATTCGAGCCACCAAATCCAAAGCTGTTTAAAGACGCGCGGTGGAGACTATTTGATGGCCATGCTGTAGCAGGTGTTGGAAACTTGATGTTCCACTCGTCCAAGCGTATCTTAGTATTGACTTTCTCGAAGTTGACATTGGGAGGGATGACGCCATTTCCTAAAACCAGGATTGTCTTTATAAGCCCTGCAACACCGCTGGTCCCTTCAAGGTGGCCAATGTTTGATTTGACAGAGCCGATATAAAGAGGATCACGCGGTGTACGGAAATGATTGAAGATATTTGCAATTGCCTTGGCTTCAATTGGATCTCCAAGACCTGGGAGATAAGGAAGTCAGCTATTGCCTATCTAGAAAGCTTGCAGGAGTAGGTGGGGAAGTTCTGTTTGAACCAGGAATGATATAAATAGTTGAGTAAATTTAACAGGGACAACATAGGCTCAACATACTGGTGCCAGTTCCTAGTCACTATTAGTTATACTCATATGACGTAACTTGCATTCCTAGTGATCTTACCATGTGCTTCAAAATATCTTGTGGGTCCCATGTCAACCTTAGCTTGCTTATATGTTTGTCTAATGAGGCTCTCCTGAGCTTCGCTGCTTGGTTGGGTGATGCTAGGTGTTTTACCGTCTTGATTCGATCCAGATGCGCGGATTACAGCTCTAATTGTGTTTCCATCTTTCAAAGCTTCGCTAAGAATTTTGATAGTTACAACACCAATCCCTTCTCCGCGTGCGTATCCGTTTGCTCGCTGATCAAAATTATAGCACCTGCTGTCAGGAGAAAGAAAGTTCATGTCTGAAAGTCCTACTGTGGACTCAGGGCTGAACACAAGATTGCTTCCTCCAACAATAGCCTAATATAAATTAGCAACTGTTGGTATGACTTGGTAGTCATAAAGTGTGATGCAATAAGTGGTTGTATTCCTATATCTTTATTGCATGAAGAGTAAAGGTAAAGAGGGGTCAGATCCTGTGAGCTTAAGTATGTGAGTGGCAAGCCACTCACATGAGCCGAAGCACGTGGATCAACTAGGCTGTCGTGGAAGGTGCTATTCACCAAGAATATGTAACGACAGCAACTGTCCAAAACTATTGCTTGTAGTATATTTACCGTTGTAGAGTCTCCGGCGTGAAGACTCTGGCAAGCGAGGTGAAGTGCACTGAGACTACTGGAGCACGCTGAGTCGAGTGATATACTGGGCCCTTTCAAGTCGAAAAACCAACTAAGTCTATTGGCGAGCATTGAAACTGAAGTACCAGACATTCTGTATTTAGCAGGAAAGCTTGGGTCTCTTGAAAGCATGATTTCATAGTCGCGCATGAAAGAACCCACATATACTGCAGTATTTGATCCTTGAATTGCGTCCAAAGAGATCCCAGCTAAAACTATTAGAGTCTAACCTTTAGAAATTACGATCAGCATCCAATTTTTAAGGCTATAATAAGCCGTTTCCATAAGCAATCTCTGCTGCAGATACATACACTTCGCCTCCATTGGGTTGATCGAAAAGAAAGGAACATCAAATCCAGCGATATCCTCACGGATGAAGTTACCGCCTTTGGCTTGGAACTATTGATGTTAGCGGAGTCCTACATCATATGAAGAATACATACAGTTCCACATTTCTCCCCCTTGGTAGCGCAGAATGAGTCTATGTTGAATCTCTCATGGGGAATATCGGTCGTCGAATATCTTCCCTCCACAAGCATTTCCCAGAACGTTTCAGGAGTAGTCGCCTCTCCAGGGAATTTAAAGGCGAAACCTATGACGGCGATATCTTCCTCCATTTTTGCGAGTTATACCCTCTCTTTCTGGTTTTTTTTTTAGGTTTTCTTTTTGAATTTGAAAGCTAGCTTAATGCAAAGTACAAAAGATTAATATCTGACTTGAGTGTTATGAGGATGAACATGATTTGGAGGTTTTTCGTCAGCTGAAAACCTAACTTGTGATGCCCTGGATTTCAAGAATAAACTGGAGTGCAGGCTGTTGACCGTGAAAGAACATCGCAACAGTATAGTTTGGAAGGTGAGACAAAAAAGTGCTGGTTGGTTGGAGATTTTCGTCATCTCCCCTGATCCCATCTCACTTAGCTTCCCAAGGTTGCAAGTAGTGTGGAATAAGTCCCACAAGTAACTGTGTTTTTTCAATACCATTGATTATTGGGCAATTAGTTTATGCAACTAAGTGGCAATGTGCCTTTTACCCATCTCTTATCACGAATTTACCCTCATGTAGGGGTCTAGAGAGATGTCTCCTCGCACACTCTGACCCATATCTTTGCCCCTGTAGAACTATTCTGTGTACTTCCAAAAAAATTCCCCTGCCTCAAACGTAACGCAAAAAGATTACGGACCTTGACGTACTCGAAGAAAATGACACTTCGGTACTAGATTCGGTGAGAAAAAGCAGTAAACAGGCAACACATGCAATGTAAGAATTTAGCCTGGAGATGCAATATCTACGGTATGCATGCGCCCAAAAACAACATTCCTTTCGATAGCAAATTTTTGCCACCGAAACAATGCCTAAGGCAAGTCGTGTGAGGTTACCCTCTATATGTTCCCAAACAGCACACAAAATCTATATTTATATATATTGAAACCTTCTTGTTCCACCCACAGATTAGTTTGTAGTTGACACACATGCATTTTGCTAGATATATGATTTATACTAGTTCTCAGTGGCACTATGCGCTTCATTTGTCTCCATGGCGTGGGCTCCAGAAGTGAGGTGAGTCGATATTTTCGCGAGATTATCTATACTACCAACAACTCATTAGAGTGCACTTTGCTAACGGTTTATGAGTTCAAGGTTTTCGAATGGCAGACAGTTAGTGATACAGCCCAGATTTCACTTCACAAACGCTAACGAGGAATAAATCAGCTTCTCTCCGTTCTCAACTCGGAAGTCAACACGAGTTTGACTTTATTTGCGGCTCCCACCCCTTTCCTCAAGCCCAAGGTTAATTTTTGATATCATTCGCCTTTGTAGTGAATATTTCCCTTACTCTGTGCAGAAATCAGAGACATATTCCCCCAGGAAGTGGAGTACTGGGTATACACAGATCCATACAAACCCGAGAGCATTATCGCGTTTCTGGGGGATCTTAAGGAATATCTTGAGTCCGAGGGACCGTTTGACGCAATTTTGGGGTTTTCTCAGGGCGCATAACTTGCTTCCACATTCCTCATTCATCAGCAGCGAGAGAATCCCTACAGCATCTCAAGCTCAATCAAATGCCATTATTTTCTGTGGTTTTAACGCCTTGGCGTGTTGAAGGCAGCTGTCTGGCGAGGGTGGCGTGAGACAGCAATGCTGGGTCATTGAGTATTCCTACGGCACATTTTCTCGGAAGTAAAGATAGCTTTTATCATGAAAGCCGAGAGCTAGTGGAACTATGCAAGGCACAGAACAGGGAAGTTTTCGAGCATGAAGGTATGCATGAGATATTTCGGGGAAGCAAGGTCACATCCGAAATGGCTTTGGTTATCACAAGGACAATCGAAAGGTCTCTTTTGTTGCAGTGAAAAATTACTTGAGTTCATGAAGCAGCGGAGGATACTTGTTAAATTTGATTTATCGTTATCTGCCAAAGTTGAATTTGACCATTACAGGAAAATCTCTGATAATTCATGAACTGAATCTTGCATTGCCACGCCAGGGCGCGAGAACTATCCAATGAAAGAGTTGGCAAATTTGACTAGAACCTCCGCTGTATTCTTTGGAATTTCAAGAAAGGCGAGTGAGAGGCTGGCACTAGTTCCACAAATGCAAATTTACCAGATTGAACGAAGTACTCTTGAAGTTGCAATGGTAATGTAGGATCTTTTTCGCAGAGAAGGTATGCAGTTCTTCCCTTCCAAGCAGAATCCGACCATGGTGAATACTTGGCTTTCGATTTGAATGTCTTCAAAGTCTGTGTTTGGAGCAAAGTCGCCCATTTCTTCGCCTTAGTGATACGAAGTTGGCTGTAAAATTGCCCAATAGCATGATCCTTGCTTTTGACCGAAACTAGCCCCTTCTCTGTCTTCACGAAGTAAAGTCAGGCTTTATAAGTAAATCAAAGAATAAATAAATTGTTGAATTATAAACACGACGAGAAGTACAAATAGATAACTTTCACTTACATCTACTAAAGTCCAGGGCGCTAGTTTATCAGTCATTTGTAAAATATTCTGAATGCTTATCCAACAGGTAGGCACAAGGCAGTGATACAAATGAGTCCCAAAATACCTCCTTTGAGACCTTCTTTGCGGCGATCTAGAATGGAGAGGCCCTGGACGGCACCCCCTGTTGAGGCAACGGCGTATGAGTGGAAGATAAGTACAAGATCCTTTCCGTTCTAAAGTAACGGTAAGATGACTTGGTTACGAAAGATCCAACATCTTCAGCCAGGCCTATGTTTGGGTCGTCGCATCCGAGACTCGGAGCACTTTCCAGTCAGCAATGATTTTGTCTGTACAACAAATTGATGAAAACCACACCTTTGAGACAAGATACACGTATAAGAATCCTCTTCCAGGAGGTTCTTCACCGTATCAAATGCCTCCGTTGTGTGGAAAGCGCCGGGAAATATCACAAAGGTTGGCTTGGTCGATGCCATGATGTGTCAGTGGATCTTGAGTAGTGTCGGGATGTCTTGGGATTGTTACTTTGGAGGTTACTGCGGAACTGTGTTTAGAGAAATAACTGGGCGGATGGAGTGCATCGGTCAAAGCCCAACCTCCTGTTATTGTGTGGGAAATATGTTGGTGATGTTGGCTGTACGCTGACCTTTGGTAGGTTGCCAACGCTAATGGTCAAAATTGTGGCGTAATTCTTATCGTTTCTCGTGCAGTATATGTTACACAACATGAGACATATGCAAGTGATTATGGGGCGCACATTTACGACATTTGCGAAGGAATGAATCCATATAATATGGTACATATCATATGCACGTATCGCTCGCACACCTCCAACGGAATATATCCATGTAATTTGTTACATGAAATCAAATACACGACTCACACAAAGACGTATGTGAGAACATGTCATTCGGTCTAGAGCTAGAAAACTACCGGATGATTTGTTGACTTCACGCTTGATTCACCACAAGCCTTACACCCTTACACCTGCAGTGTTCACTTAGTACTCAACAGCCTTTTCCCCAGTACTATGTTTTATTTGCGAATAAGCAAAATTGCTCAGTAGCACGGTTCATTTCCTTTCAACATGTCGAAAGAACTAAAAACGTAGACAAGAGAGTCCAAAACAGGCTGGCCAAATAGCCATCGTAAACCAACTCCATTCCAGGTTCGCCTCAAAATAACACTCAAGTTTCTCATTTTCCTTTAAATGCATCTTTCAACTCTATATTTTCGTTCCCAGTCGTCTCTGAGAAATGTTCATACGCCGTGTGAGAGGTTGTAATCTCTACCCATTCCTCTTCATCGCGCAATCGAGAAAAGCTGTCAGGGTTGGTATGGCTGCCAGATTTGTTCGTCGATATACTTCTGTCCTTATTCTGAGTCGATTTGGATCAAGTATATGGATTTGATGTTGAATAATTTGAGGCTTTTTGGGTTTGTGGTTTACCAACTAAGAAGTTGCACACAGGCTTAAGCGAAGGGAGGCAAGCGCAAAATACCGCACTGCTAATCGATTAGATGCTTTATGTGTTGCTAAATAAAGAGGAATTGCCTGAAACTTTCAGCGCATGTCCAAAGATCAAGATTGACCAATCCCCAGGTAATATCCACCAGATTCAGATGGGCAATAAATACCAGTCGCACAAGCGATACCACACAAACACTTTAAGTTTTAGTAAGAACAATTTTTTCAGAGAAGGGAATACCTACAAACTACCAACAACGAATATTCCTGTAACTACCAGCTTTTGGCTGTTCGGCATCTTCAAATTCCAAATATGGCTCATAGGGATAACGAGCATTATCCAGTCCGTAATTACATTTGGGAATGAGATAGCAAGATAAAATTTCGGGAGATCAACACATTTCCTAGGGATGGTTGGATTCCACAATTTCTCAAGTGGTACACATATTACAGCGCTAACCACGATCTAGAAATATCAGCAGTATTCAAGCTTTGTTGTTCCTACAAGAAGCTATGCACTGCCTTGGAGCCTTCAAATAGCGGAATATTGTACTTACAACTGGGATGCCCCAACCAGTAACAATAAGGGCAATAGCAATGAGAACGGTTCTCATTTTTGTAACCCCAAATATGCGTGAATAGAATGAAAGGATAGAATACTTTACAAAGCAGATACTCAAAGTATAGACTATCTCGGCAGGTGTAATGCTCTTGAGAATTATGATCAACCCATTGGGATTAGAAGCTGCGACGATTTGAACATGTTTTCCGACACCTTCCCTGAGCTCTAAAGAGATCAATGTAAGAAGAGAAGTAATCGCTTACGGGACTCTGCTTACATAGAATAGTTGTTGCAAAAACCCCGCAAGAACTTAGCTAATCGTGTTGTTAGGTTTCTTTATTTACTTGAGTGTATGGTGAGTCTTTTAGATATCACCTTAGCTGGTTTTTTCTCAAGTTCTCTGTAAGTGGGCGATAATCGAACTTATCTAACATTTCCAACGTCAAGGGGTCTCGCAGTCAGCTACGGAGCTTTCCAAGCATTCTACTCCACTACTTTACTACCCGAGCAATCTTCCTCCTCACTTTCCTGGATTAGAAGCATGCAAGCTTTTCTTCTGGTGATCGTAGGAATCATCGCCGGCCCATTATTCGATGTGGGCTATCTCCGCCATTTGATGTTCTTGGGATGTAGCCTGGTAGTTCTCGGTCTGTTCATGCTGAGTCTGTCAAAGACTTACTATCAAGTTATGCTCTCCCAAGGAGTTTGTTTTGGAATTGGTGCTGGACTGTCTTGGTTAGTAACAACTCAGAAACTAAGTGAGTTTGGGTGGCTAACAAAGTATATATAATAGGTGGCATAATCTTCCCAATTATATTCAAGAAAATT
The DNA here is from genome assembly GCA_001414455.1 of Hymenoscyphus fructigenus. Classification (NCBI taxonomy): domain Eukaryota; kingdom Fungi; phylum Ascomycota; class Leotiomycetes; order Helotiales; family Helotiaceae; genus Hymenoscyphus; species Hymenoscyphus fructigenus. The sequence continues at coordinate 713,671 of LKUV01000008.1, read as the reverse complement.
GAATCAGCTGCTGGCTTTCCATGGGCTATTCGAACCCTCGCTTTTATATCATTGGTGTCATCTGTACCTGCCCTCTTCATCTTCAGTATTTTGAAAGGAACACCCCCAAAGTCTCGAAGATCTATGATCGACAAAACGGCATTGCGGGAGCTGCCATTCATGTTATTCTCACTCGCTCTCTTCTTTATCTTTTTGGCTTACTTTATTCCTCTCTTTTACATTCCGGCATATGCGAGAGTACATAGACTGAGCAGCGACTTCTCGTTCTATCTCCTCGCAATTACGAACGCCACATCTTGCATCGGACGAACACTTCCCCTTTTCTTTGCGCACAAACTGGGGTCTATGAATATTTTTCTTGTTTCTACAATTGCAGGGGTTATTTTACTCTTTTCTTGGATTGCCGTAGAAAGTCGTGCCAGTTTTATCGTTTTCTGCGTACTTTGGGGTCTCATTTCAGGTGTACTTGTCACGACGCCACCGGCTACCCTCGCGCATCCGGTTCTTTCCCCCTCTCCAGCTGTTATAGGAACTCGTTTAGGTATGAATTGGAGCGCCGTCGCAATGGGGATTCTAGTTGGTACCCCTATTGCAGGCGCACTTGTCGATATTGAAGCGAATCAATTCCTTCATGCACAAATCTTCTCTGGGGTTATCATGGTAGTTGGTGCATTATGCCTGATTTATCCTGTGATGGTGATAGCAAGACATAAATAGTTCTAAATGACAGGTCTCTAGCTGGGGGGGATAGAAAATGTAGAATTATACAACAAAACAAGAGATGTGTTAGGAACTTCAGCACCTACCTAGCCCTATTTCTCTTTGCCCTTCTGTTCTCTTCTCAATGCCTCAAACAAACCAAAAAAAGAGCATCGCCTCTCAAAGGGAGAAGATCTTCAACCCTAAAAAAAAAAAAAAGAACTCAAAAAACATACAACAGCAGGTATTCGCTGGTGGTCACCCACCCAACTACTAATCTGCCGATCTGAGGCTTGTGTATGGCAGAGCGGACGGGATGCCCAATTCTCCTCAGTCTATGGTCGTATGTGCTAGTCTTGGTGTTGTTTTTGGATATGTAGGTTGCGTGGGGGTTGCTCCCTATACCCACCACTTAACAGCTTTTCAAGCTCTAGAAGACAATCACAAATTTAAAATAAAAATAGTTGAAGAGCCATCAATCACGAATTAGTCTCTGAATTGAAGCTTGCAATTCTTCAAACTGTGGTTGTATTTTTATTTGCAGATTTGCGACCGTATCTCGACTTCGCCGTTCAACGAGTGGGCTAGAGGAGAAATTTTTGAAATAATATTCTACTATCGTAAACAAGTATACCAATCGTGAATTCAGTTACAATGGTGATATATATGACGGGTTTCAAGTTTTGACGCAGCATTTTAAGGAGCAAACTAGCGATCGATTTCTGTGGGGTCTTCCGGCTTGTAGGCTGGAGTTTGCAATATCTTGGTCGAGTTTTCACCGTATAAGACGGCGAACCGAGCTTACAACTTTACTCATGACGTCTTTGAACTTACGAGTCTCGTTTCCAAGGTGGTCATGGATGGAATGGAGTCGCGATGTGTCTCAAAGTGTTGGGGACGTATGCAAGCTTCTCTGCGGTTTAACCTACCTATTTTAGCGTTTCTTGAAAGAGACTTGCCAGAAGTCATATGCTACATTCATCGAAATAACTCACTAAGGTTCATTAAAACAGCCGAGTTATCAAAAAGTGGTCTCAATTATATGGCTCCGAATTTCACCAGATCAAAGAGTTCCTTGACCATGAAGTGGAGATTTGTTGAACACGCAGTGATATCTGCTATTGCATACCTACCCCAAATTACCTCCAGTTTATTAGCTAAATTTTCAGAGGAACACCTACTCTTTTTCTGGACCAACACTGCAACTTTTGAGCTCATCTACCCAGTGTTTTGGGATTCCCATTCTATCCTAGCCTGAAGGTCAGGCTAGGATAGGCTGAGCTCCGCCGGGACGGAAAAAACGTCCAATTCCCGCCCTCTTAAATCGGGCTTTTTCTTCGCGACTTTGACATACTACATAACAACCCCATTAAAATATACAAGAACTACTAGTGTTGCTAACAAGTCTATTCTTAGTCCTTCAATATTTTTTATATGTTTTTCTGAGTTGTGTGGAGTATAGAACTTACCTTTCTATGCAGGGTGTCCAGAGTAGAAGAACGGACGTTTTTTCCGTCCCGGCGGAGGTTAAGTAAACCTTTATTAATAAATTAATAAATACTACGTAAATAAGATACTAAAAAGAATCATATACCGTGTTCCAGTAGTACTTATCTCTCTTTCCTTCGATAAATAAGTCATTTGTAACTAACGTTGCTTGTTATACACTTGTAAGTAAAAATCACGGAGTTCACCCAGGCTGAAGGAAAATATCCAGATAGTGCTAAGAGGCGGGCAAAGCCAAATCACTGCATCTACCCGAAGGAGGATGACACTTCGATGGGTTGCCCGAAGGATGGCGTAAGCGATTTCCTTTGTCAATCTCCAAACTCCGAGCCAAGATTCGAGATCAGCATAAGAATGATGCTGGCAGCACTTGTGGTATTGCATCGAGAGAGTGGCGGTCATCACACTGGGCTCTGAGTTTATAGTTATAGGGAGGAGGGAGGTTCTCGAACTCAACCGGAACTAGTAGTTCTGCGAATTGAACGTCGAGATGGCATCGCTTGCAGAATGAATCAAAACGAGATTTATGAGGAGGCTTGGGTTGAAGCTGAGCATAAGTGGGCATTGGCTGCTATTTGGTGAAAGAGATTGAGCTTTGCTTGCCCAGAATATCAAAGAGCCATAAGGAGTTGGCACCTAACTACGTCTATTTTTTGGGGGGTTTTACTGTTTTTCGTCAAAATAGTTGTTCGTTTGCAAGATTTAGCAGTACAGCTTCAATATGAGATTCGAAGTGATTGTCGAGAGAGATATTCTCGACATAAAATGTCCCTAAGATGGTAAAAACCCGTCCTGTGAGGAAAATGACTTAGTTCTATATATCTAGACATATTGTTTGCGACCGATTTATAAGTAAGTCTGCGAGATGAGGCAGATGAGTAATTTGACTAAATAGATTTTCTAACAAATGAGACATACTTCAGATTATCAAGAGACTTGAGCACGAAGGACTATTCTGTATGACAGGATTGGAAGAGAAAACAAGCTTTGAATTTGCTAACTAGATAAAACAAGATAGAAAAAGAGTTCTGACTATAGCACCTCTCTACTTCGGCAAGATAACATCCCATTTACAATTACTCAAGAAATGAAATTCCAGTGCAGCAGCAGCATAACTCTCAGCATTCTCCGTCGTCGGCGTCGTGGGCTTTTATTTCGTATTGTCGCCATTGTACGTATCCCACAGTTTGTGCAACTCCCTAACAGCCTGCCACGTCCCCATCTTCTTATGGTGGTCCCAGTCAGCTTGACCTCTCTTAACATATACATCTACAGTGCCAGACGAAGAGAAACCAGCTGGGTCCGGGCGGACAGCAAGGCCAGCGTGATGACCTACGACGTGGGGGTGTGTCATATCATGGAACATGGTTAACCCGGCGACCTCGAAGAATGGTAATTTTTCGTCCGTTTGACACCACCCGCCACATCTTGTTTCATATTTCTTGCTGGTGAGATCCTGCTTAGTTTGTGTTGTACCTGATTTGAAGAAGAGATCGCAGAGGACCATCTAAACCTTTGTTAATAAACGAACTTAGCAATTTCACGATTTCTTTACCTACTAATGTTTGTTTAGGTTTTGGGTTGGTGGCAGCTAGGACAAAACCACCACCACACGCGTCCTTGTCCTGGTCAGAACCACACTTGATGTCAATGAAGTAGCCTTGACCCCCATCGTTGTCGTCTGCAGGGAGGCGGCTATTATATATGATTTGCATCATATTCTTGACCTGGTCTTTGTCTCCATCACCAAAATAATGGGAGAACCTAGATGGAAGAAACAAATTAGATGACTAGTTCTTCAACAAAACTCGCAAGGGGTGAAAGAAGGCTTACGCAGTACTCTCGGTGAAGGACTTTCCGTTCGAGTCTTTTCCAGACTGTGTCGTAGCAGCCAGCTGATTGGCATCGCCAAAGGCACTTTGGACCTTCTCCTTGTAGGTCTTACCGCTGCCAGAAATTTTGCGGTCACAGCTTTTATCGTAGCGAGCTGTACGCGCATCAAGATGGTGTAAGGTTACGGACTCGTCTAAAGGGTGAGCTAAAACAACAATGGCTCCTACTAGGAGCAAAGCGGTTTTAATAAAATGCCTTGTAGTGTAATATATATGTGATTTTGAACTGCGGTCGAAGCATTAGAGGGTACGATTTGTTGATGGACAAGAAGAAGCTATAGCAAATCTCAACAGCCTCTTATATACCCCATGAGACTCGAGCTCAAGGAATGTCCTTCAAGGAGAAGTGGCTCATCATTGCATCCTTCTGCTGAGGCTTATCCAGCTATTTTGGGTATTACTCTACGCGACTACTACGCATGGTTCAAATAGACAGGGAGGAATATCTAATGAACTCAGCTTTTACGACCGAAAGATGTTCATATCTTGTTTTCTTCTTTTCTGCTGATTCGCTTAGGCCTTAGCGAGGAGGCAGAAAAAGTTGAAACGTCGTACGTAATAAATCATGACCACATATGAGTCGAAGTTGGTATGACCTGTACAAAATCAGGCTGATTTTCTAAGTGCCCGACGCCAATTACTCATGGAACATAGGGAGAGCTCCAAGATATCAGCCGCAACTTGAGGTAAAGGGCCTGGAGGGAGGCCATAAGTTGTAAACCTGGTTTTGCACTCCTACCAAATCTATGTCGAAAATCGGATGGCTGGGATTATATCCTGAGGGGTGTCCAATACAATTTCTCTAGCAAGCGCTAGTGAAAATAAAGCGGGCCTCATTCGTAAGAAACGGATTCTCATTGGGAAATCCAAATGCACTTGCCCACAAGAAACTTCTCACCAACATCGTATTTACCAACAAATTCTGTCTAGTAAACTGGAAAATCTGTGAAGCACAATTTACGTCACACTTGACCACCGCGCAGGATTTCCTCAACGAACGTGACATAAATTCCAACGAATGTGCCTCCGGGGATCAACTTGATCCCCAACGACGTCATCGTTGTTGGAACTCCAACACCGCGCACTCTTCTTATTCTTGAGCCATCTAGATTACACCTCTTTCAAAAACTTCATTTTCGAATAACGAGGTATCTGCTCAGCGCAATCAATTGAAAATGGCACCCCACCAGGAACAGCAAGACCAGCAAAAAGTCCAGCTATCGCTTAAACTCCGCACCAGTTCCCCGCACACCCTCTCCATCCACGACGCTTCCCCAACTGAACCTCTTAAGCTCATTGCTACAGTCAAACAAATTTCCTCCCCATTTCCCGATCGCGCTGTCACCATTCTCACAAAGTACTCATGTCTAGACGCCGAAGATGCATTCTTCATGCAAGCTATGAAGTCGCCCCAAATCACAGTACCAGACACTCAATGTCCAACGCCAGAGTTACCGATGCGACCTGTGGGGAAGTGGATCACCATCACTCGTGTATCTGGTGATCCAGACCTGCTAAAACGTGGAGATTACTCTCCATTTACCTTCGTGACCATTCCACCGCTAGGTCAAGGTTACGCTGAAATCGTCTGGGAGCTTACCCCAGCGAGGCTTATGCAGCGTCTAGGAGATAAAGATGAAACAGTTGAAAACAAATTGGTTCGGCTCCTTCGACCTGGTGATACATATAAGATCGCGCCCAGTGATCTATCAATTCGCTGGTGGGCATTTGGCTCTCTTGAGGATGAAGAAGGGCTGAAGAAAAAGGTTGCGCGTTGGACTTTACCTGACGACCTTTCCCTTGACCGGAAAGAGGGCGAAGATGAGACGGAGGAGGTTGCGCATAGACTGAAGGACTTGGTTGATTTACATGACGTAAATTATCTTAGTTCTCGAAGTGCCGTTGAGGGTGAGGAGAGACCCGTACTAAGAAAAATGCGTTCGGAAGGGTGGATCTTTGGAGAACCTAAGTCTCGTCTAGCTATAGTTAATGAGAATCAGGATGAGGGAGCTGTGTTCACTGTGACAGAATAAAACGAAGCTTTCATTGCAATACGATATAAAATTATGGCAAACGAAAATAGCATGAGGTGTGAAAAGGGGGTTAAAACAGGCTTTGGGTAAACAGGAGGATCAACACAACCTGTCTTGAGTGGGGTTCTCATACTCGAAATCGTCCAGTACTATAACTTGTTCAAGCCCCTAACTCAACACCTCCTCAATTTTCCTCACAAAAGCTTCTGATCCCCATCCTCCCTCCCCTTTCTAAACAACCCCACAAAACCAACCACACCCACACCAAAGCCCAGGAGTAAGCACTAACCAACTCCACACCCTCCCCTAAACCACTGACACCACCACGCTCTCACCCACATTAAAATCCAAACCAGACACCGCACAAATCTACTCGACAAATTAAACCGCTGTTTTGTAACCCGACAGTTTGGATCAGACATCTGATGGAGGTTGGAGAAATATGTTGCATGTCGATATTTTAGTGGTGAGGGTTTTGTGGGGAAGTATGCAAGTGTTTTTGCGGTGGGTCAAAGTCTGTGTACGATGATCTTGTATTAAGGTATATAGTGGCTTTTTAGGACTAAGTTTATTGTTGGGGCAAGGAATATTTTACTTCACTTCTCCCACATACCTGTCTCATAAAACCTATGAAGTCTCGACAAGACAACTAAAACCCTTCCAGATGTGGGGAAAAAAAACACCTTCAACTTATGAGATTCTATTGTGAAAGTTATACAGCAAATTTAGACGTTCTCTTCTGGACAAACGACGGTCCTAGCGGCCCATTTTGACACACGTGCAACAGCCTATCTAAAGACCAACCAACCTCTAAAAGACATTGTAAAAAAATCGCATGAGTCTTATATCGTTCCAATGATAAGTTGTGAAGTATTACATGATTCTGTGACTCTAATAAGGTGTCAAACCAGATTGTAAATCCCAAAAATGACCTCAAGCCCCCCCTCGAACAGGAGATGATGCAAAAAATATAAATTAATAAAATTAGGAGGTCCAACTAAGCATTGAATTACTTCAACCACTTTCCTGGGGCACAAAGGGGGTTCGGAGACAACGTTTAGCTAGCGAGAAATTGCTAGATCTCCAAAACATCCCCAAGAGTTCTAAATTCTTTCAAAAAAGAAAAAAGTGCAAAAAATATAGCAAATTCATAAGAGGTCAAACGGAGAATCGAACTCCGATCCCAGGTAGACTTGGATCTTAAATCCTTATCAAAAACCTATGTGCTAACCATTACACCATTCGACCGTTACACCATTCAACGTTCTGATTGAATGTGCTGCAGAATTTATTATTTTAGATTATGACTATGTTTTGCCGAAGTGGGCTAGAGTGGGTCAATCAGGGATGTCCGTGTCACGTGATGTAATTTTTAGTTCTACCTCCGTACAATCCATTGTTCCACTCTCCCTCGCGTGAACATTAAAAGTGGTAGTGAATACGCACCTTTCTGCCCACTTAGATCTCGTTCTGGCTTTTTAGAGTAATTCAAGTAAATTACCCAGAACATTTAGAACAATTTAAAGTATTAACCCACATATTTGGAACAACCAACTCTAGTTACCCTAAAAAGTTAGAACAACGAGCTAGAAAGGGCAGGTGCAACGTTGATGTCTATTGCCGCTCTTATTGTCCATCGTGGGGCAAGTTTAAGTTTCAAAACACTTCTTCAAATGCAGTCACTCGCATCAAAATCAAAACCCAATGAACATATATACTGTACTTCTCATTTCCTATATCCAATCATCTCCTATCATAATCCAACCCTCAGCCCCCGTATTCTCTCGATAAAAATATCCACACCCTACCATATAATATACAAATATATAATTTGAAAAAAAAAATGAAAAAACACAAACAGAAAAAGGGAAAAAAGAGAACTCTACTAGGTATATGCCATAACAATTAACTAATCCAACCATAACCCCCTAAAAATGCAAGAAAAAAAAACAAAGGAAAAATAACTATATCTGTCGAGAATCTATTGCTTAGAATCCGGTCCCAAAATATCGCTCACACTACCCGAGGCAGAATGCGCTGGGCTATAATTTGAGGATCCGGGGGTATATCTGAAACCGTCTGAAATGATGCTACTATCATCACTCCCATCATTATCCTCATACGCCGGAAGATCCTCTCCATATCCAATCTGGCTTGAGAGTTCGAAATCCTCATTGCCAAAGGTAGATTGCATAGGAATAGCAAGCGGTACAGATCTAGGAAGAGGTTGAGCACTGGGTAAAGGCTGAGCACGGGGGAGGACTCGTGTTTGCTCGGCGACTATATCGTCTACGACACTAGCAGCGTTGTTGAGTTGGGTAAGCTCTTCAGTCATAGTTGTTGATCTCCCATCTTCGGCGTCTGAGAGTAGGACTTCTTTTTCTTCGTAATCCTCATCATCGGAGGATGCGTTGCCAGATAGACGGGCGATGAGTCTTGCGAGGGCGTGTTTCTTGGCTGCACGACGGTAAGCGCGGCGACGATGACGCTCTTCTCTTCTTGCTTGACGGTCTGCTCTTCGTTGAGGTGTGCACATGCGTTGTTGAAGAACAAGGAGGAGGAAGGCTACTAAGAATCCAATGACGGTCCATTTCACAACGTTCATTGCTTTTCCCATTCCTCTTGGAGGCCCATGCTCGAAGTTTCCGTGGTGAGGTCCATGGGGTGGAGGTGGAGGTGGAGGTGGAGGTGGAGGTGATCTATCGCCCTCAGGTGATCCGGGTGGGTGTGGAGGAGGAGGGCCATCAAATTCTGGTTCATGATCAGGAAATTCTGGGTGCTGAGATCCAGGCCGGTCATGATGAGGCGGAGGTGGTGGAGGGAAATCATGCTCTCCTGCTCCATGGTCAAAGTCTGGAGGAGGACCATCGTGGTGTGGGGGTGGTGGAGGGAAATCATGCTCGCCTGGGCCATGGTGGAAATCCGGTAGAGGGGGGCCTTCGTGATGAGGTGGTGGATGTGGTCTATCATCTTCAAATCCGTGATCAGGATGAGGAGGGTGGTGTGGGCGATCCTCTTCGAAACCATGGTGAGGGAATTCTGGGTGAGGCCTCTTAAATGGCCTATCGTGATGACCTGGGCCACGATGTGGTGGTGGAGGAGGATATCTGCAAACTGGCAATGGATGGCGATGTGGGTGTCCGTGAGTGTGATTTCCTGGAGGTCCCCATGTCTCGTTTCTGTGGTGTCCATGTGGTGGAGGGTTTGGCCAGTGATGCTTTGGTGGTCTTCGGTGGTCATCATCGCTGTGGTAGAACTCATCGCCACTAATCTTTCCGTACAGAGTGTGGGCTGCTTTGCGTGCCTTTTCAGCGACTGATTTAGCAATGCACTTTAAACTATCGCAGTCCGTGATCTCTGCATCGAAGTGACGGGATGCTTCCTCCTCAATGCGCTGTTCCTTTTCGGAAATCAAGAATTCCAATTCTCTCAATTGGGATCGCATCCAGTGAAGTTCGGCAATCTCTTCATTTATATTGAATTTAGGAGCATCCTCTCCAAGGGGTAAAAGTCCGTGTGGGTTGGGGTTGGCGGCCAATTTATCTGGGATTGAAAGGTCCGTCTCAATCTTGAGAATCTCGGTGGCACCTGTCTGTCTGAACAAGACCGAAAATCCAACATCCTCCACTTCTCTTCCGTCGACTGTGTTGACATTAAACTTCATAAACTGGGAGTCGGGTTGACCGTTGACTTTGACGCAATGAAAGGTCCATGTCGCTACCACCAAACTTTTCCGATCCGTCTTGATGGCTCCTTTGCCGGTCATAACATCTCCCTCGGGTGTCTGTGGAAGAACTTGTCCGTCGATGGTGACATTCGCAAATCCGCATGCATCCTTTGAACTAAGAAGGTCGATTTGGAAACCCAATACCTGGCTTGCCCATTCATCAGATGATCTCGAGCCGGCGGGTACATTGACATTGATAAGAGCGATGGAGTGATCTTGGGGATAATGTTTAGTTGAGGATCATATTAGAAAGGAGAGAAAACTTACCAGCAACATGAGATTCCACGATACCGTCAAATTCAGTCGCATCTGGTACCGAGACCGGGAGAACAGTTGCTGCTGCGAGCGCCGGCGCAAGCAGACAAGCTGCCCCAATGAGACCGCGCATCTTGAGAGGTGATTTGAAGCTCACGATGGTTACCTGAGTAGGCAGAGAAGAAAGAATAAGGCTTTACTTCGGCCTGGCCATATACTATACTTCGTACTGAGGGGAGAAACGATTGTGACAAGTGAACAAGCCTTCAAAATCTCGACCTGCCTGGGGCGAGGGGGGTGATAAGGAAAAGTCACTCTACCGTACCGGGCCACACGTTCCCCTTGCTAATGGAGCACATGGTGGACATATTGGGGGTGGATACCCAGAGACACCCTCAACCAGGAAGCGCTGTGCAGTAAAAGCTTCGCAATCAGAAGCTTCATCGTCGAACGTCGCAATCAAAAAGGGCTCAAGAGGGGGGAAAGCCTCGTAGGTGAGTGGGGTCACTGACGACGACTTCAGTGAGGTCAGCCAATGAGAGACGGTATGGATCCACATATAAAAATATACAGCCACTCATAGATCTCCGCCACGCAACCAAAATCCCGGAAGGAGCGACCTGACACTAGTTCAGTAAAAACATAAATCCGATCCGTGAGGCTGATGTTTTCTGCTAAAAAAGTCGGAGCATTTTCACGCGAAATGGTGCGAGTCAGATTTGCATGAAAGCACAATGACGGCCGCATTCGGACTTGACCGGTTATTTATATATTCGTGTCTCCCTGCCGTCGCTTCCTCGGTGGACGAAAAATACGTCGCCGTCATGAAAGATGATGGCTTCAATCCCATTTCCCGAGGGGCGAAATTTCATCTGAAGTGAGAACTTCAGATGACACTGATCGCTGAACATTAAAAGCGGCCGTAAATAGCTCTCGTTGTTCCAACTTTCTAGAAGAACTTAAAGTATTCACCTGAGCATTTTTGGACAATAAGAGTGATCAATCTAAAGATTTAGAACTTCCTCAAATGTTTACCTACATCCTTTAGAACAATCAGCTTCAATTATTCTAAAATATTAGAACAACGAGAGCTATACCTATCGCAAAACGCATAAATAATTTCAAAAGGGGGGTTTTCATTTGTTTTTTCTTCCTTTCCAGGGCTATCAAATGCCCATCGGTGTTCTTAGTTTCTTGTTCATTTTTAGTTCGCTTTTTAGGCTCTACATTTGCAAAGTCTTGCTCTCGATGCGTTGGAAGCTTAGTGCGACATGATAGAGTGCCACAGCAGGTTGCCATGAGCATCTCTATGAGGGAATCCATATATTTTGTTCCAGCAAATATTCCTTAATGAGGAGGTTCTCGTACAATTGAAACCAGCTCTCAGTTCTTCAATTCTCAATTCTCAACTGTATTAGCTCTAGAGAATGTGCCGAGACTCAAGTACCACCTGAAATACTGATATGACATCTAGTATGCAATCATCTAAAGAGAATCAATAGACTTAAGACTCGATTATCTGAACTTACTCCATAAAGTGTAAACAACCACTCTCAAGTAGCTGATTTTCACATCTGGAAAGAATTCTAGCATTTTTCCAAGCAAACCTCTGAGCCACCGAAACCCGAGAATCCAAGTCAGAACTTTTTTGCGAGTCCTCGATTTCTGGGTCATACAGGAAAGTGAAATGGAAGCACAACTACTCAACACTATTGATCTAAACAAAGAAGTGATTTGAAAATAGTAAATAGACATTCAAATAAAGCTATGTACTATTATTTTGATAATTGAGTGAGGCTAACCAGGATCTCCTTTGCAGAGCATCTTTGCGTTTGCAACTATACAATTATTAGCCACAAGTCAATTACACACTAATTTATATAACCCAGAACCAAATGAAAATGAATTCCCATCCCGTCTGTTTAGATTATAAAACGTCACGTGTCGAGCTCAAGCTCCAAAATTCTACGGCAACCTCATCAACCATCCCTGCAATATCAAACACCAGCATCACCAAAAACCACCCCAAAACAAAACACCCCTCCAAACCTCCACAATGGTAAGTGGCATCTCGCAGATGCTCCCCTCAATCGCGCACTCCCAGCGCGTCTGCCCATCTCAAAAAATCAATACTAATCAGCTTCCAGCTTCCTCTCGGCCTCCTCACAGCCGCCCAAGGTCATCCCATGCTGGTAGAGCTCAAGAATGGCGAGACGCTCAACGGACATCTGGTTACATGCGATACATGGATGAACCTCACCTTGAAGGAGGTTGTGCAAACTAGTCCGGTAAATCTACCCCCCTCCCCCCTCTTCCCTCTACTCCCCCCATACATATAACAGATTGCGCTAATACAGTTTCCAGGATGGCGACAAATTCTTCAGATTACCAGAGGTCTACGTAAAGGGAAATAACGTACGTTAATTTCTTTCTAAGCGCTGGGGTTATGCGATCGCAAAGCTGATGGGATGGTAGATCAAATATTTACGGGTGCCGGATGAGATCATTGATGTGGTTAAGGATCAACAACAGAGTCAGCAGAATAGTGGGTATAGAGGTGGTCGTGGGGGAAGAGGCGATCATCGGGGTAGAGGTGGTGACAGGGGACGGGGTGGTAGAGGGGGTGGAAGGGGAAGAGGGCGGGGTTCATGATCTTGGTGGGGTTGGAGGGTGGAATGGAAGATTATATTACGACTGAGAGCAGAAGCGAAAGCGAGGCTCTGGAAAGAAGGGACATTGAAGTTCTCTTTGTGGTTTGCAGAAACTGAGCTAAGGCTTGAGGGGACTGGCACTTGGCTGGGAAGTACCGATATGAGTACCTGGATGCTGCTTCCCATGGGCTTCTTTTCTGAGCAGCGCAGAAATAACCGTTACGAAATCAAATTCACAATATACCACAGTCAACAACCATTCTTTACCTTCATATTTGTAGACAGAAAGGTCATTGAGCACGTAATTGACATCAGAGTTATACCTTCAAAAGCAAGAGCCAAGACGACTGTAAATACAACACATAGGGTACGTCAAATTCTATAAGAAAACAAATGTTTTAAATGTTAAACAAACATGAGCCGAATTTTGAAATGAGAGTACAAGTTAAAATGACAGTAGCAGGAAGAACAACTGTGAAAGAGAAAACGAATGTTGAGAGTTCAGAGGACCAGTTGTTTAGTAAAAGCTCCTGTGTTTTGATTTGAAGACACTGGTTCTTCCTGCTCATCGTTCCTGCGAAGATTTAGAAATTCTTAACATCAAATTGTATAATAATCCTTTGCAGAATAAATAATACAGCGAGTACCGCCATAGTTTAAAACTTTTCCAATAGATTACCTGTATCAATTATACAGGGAAAGTCAGTGAGACATTAGGGGATGTTATGGAAACCTTCAGCTACTCAGTGATATACTTTCGGCAGCATAATCAGATTAAAATTTAAAAAAATACTCTAGTAGGCGAAACTAAAGCATTCGCTCACCAACAAATAATTTCCAAGGTTCAAAAATAAGAGAGTGGTTGACAGCAGGACGAAATATAGCTTTCCGCCAAACCTTAAGTTTTAATTGTTTTCTTGAGGCTCTCTCTCTTCAATTACTTGAAGCCTTCCATTTGGGTTGAAGAATAACTAACCCTCGTCCCGGGTTTTTAGCCTTCAAGAAATGTTATTTCCAGGCCTTTTAGGACATATTGACCTTGACTTGGCTTAGCTCCGTGGTTACTTATTATATGGTTCATTTAATTCAAGAGTGAGTTCCTTCTTTAACAGGCAAGCTAAATTGAATGTTTTAATACCACAAAGTTGTGAATCACTAGCATTGCATTTTAGGAAATGATATCCCTTCATGTTGGCTCTAAACATCACTGGGAGTTTGGCCTACAATATTTCTCACACTTCACTTTCCGATCTTATTCGGTTTGCTGAAACCACTCAGAACCTTGCAGTAAACATCGATCTTACTTTTCCGCTCTCGGAAGTTTAGAATAATTAATTCTACTAGAAACTTATGATTGCACCTACTGACACTTTGCTTACATGCCAAGTGTGAGAACCTTGCAAGATATGAAAGTAGGAATCTAAACTAAAAAGCGAAGTTCAATTGTTCGGCCACGGATGGAAACTATTTGGATGTTGCTTTTGAAAAAGATGCCCTCCCCCTGGGAACCTATTTGCTCAAACTCAATTAATATCCTACATATCCGCCTTTGCTTTATTATATCACATCTTTCCAAATACATATGTACTTCTCGAACGGGTATTGATCAAAGTCCAGCCATCCTCCCAGCGATGAAATTGCTAATAACGCCTTCAGCCGCCAATTCAGATAGGGCAGCGAGCAACTCCCGGTCTTCCTCGCTTAAGGTAGACACAGAAGATTTCCCGGGAGATGGGAAGTACTCTGCATCGATTTCGCATCTGGATACTCGGTGAGCTCATTTTCAAGATTAAAGGAAGGAAAGAATCTTACATTGCATCTCCTCCTGGAAGGACACCCTCATTGAAATATCGATTGACATGTTTCGCAGTACAAAGCGAAGGCATGCTAAGACTGCAATGACCATATGACTTTTGCTCCACGAAACCCGAGCCTTCAAAGCTGTTATGGGCCTTCTTCGCTGATACCAATGGACAAACGGGATCATAAGTAGTTGAGAGTACGAGTATTGGCTCTGCGGTCTTGAATCGAGGGAATTTTGGGTAGTATTGAGGGTAGAACTTGTGGGTTGTTGGAATCAACCATGAAGCCCGATCGTAAACATCAGTCCCATAGTATTTTGATACCAGGACCGACAATGCAGGCCTGGAGAGGGTGTAATTCTGGATCGGCTTTACACCGTGGTATGGTGCTTTATCGCCCGTCATCCTGTTATCATTCTTAACGACGAAATCATTGGTCTCATCGGCAAGGACGTTCGCGATCCAGTTGTCGGAATATGCGTTGTAGGCAGGAGTACTGTTGCCATTGAAAAGCGCTGCGAGATTCTCTGCAAGAATGGCCCAGGTTGGAGCTGGTTTGTAAAGCGACATGAAGATTCCATTGGTCACAATTTTTCGTCGGGTTACTGAACCATAGTTGGATGCATTCAGGTAGACAGGGATGGGCACCTCTTCTAAATCGGTGAGATAGCCATCGATGAAACTCTTGAGTTCGCTGGATGATTGGAAAGATTTCTCCTCGATTGAATTGAGAGGGCAAGCTTCTTTGGCCTTGAAACATTCTTCGACAAAGCCAGCATAAGTCTTGTCGGTGTCTACTAAAGACTCTTCGAAGAAGAATGAATTATACCTGGGTGATCGGGGAGTCAGTATTGCCTTTCGAAAGATGCCTCGGGATACGGCACAGGATAAATGCTGGGGTTCAGGAATGATTCAGGAGTGATTTAAGAGAAAGAAAGCTGTGGAACGGTGTCCCTATTACCTTACCATTCATCCAAATTGCTCACACCGTCAATAATAAGGCGGCCGACTCGGCTGGGAAACATCTGGGCATATGTCTGACCGAGGGTGGTGCCGTCTATATAAGTTGCGTTAGCTTAACAGGTTTCAGTTAGGAGGAAAATACTAACAACTGAATCCCCAATAATACATCTTCTCCTGCCCAAGTGCATCAAGAATGGAGTCCATGTCTGCAGCAGTCTGAGGTGTATTGATGTATCCACCGTGTTCACCCATCTCATCTTCACAGGCCTTTGCTTTGTTCTCAGCACCTGTATACATCTTACCTATTTACCAGCTCGAGTTAGTTCACTCCTTTAGACATAGGTATCTAGATCAACTGCCTACCAGCTTGGAATTCAAGATCCCAAGGAACATTCGTGAACGACTCAGCTCGTTGGACATCACTTGGGTAGCAAATTGCTCTCGGAATTGACCCACTGACACCTTTGGAATTTTAGCTTACAGCCAATTACTAAATTGGGACAATACTTACCACGAGGATCAAACGAAAGCAAATGAAACTCCTCCCCAATTATTTTGTTCAGATTCGCAGCTCCTCTGCGAAGAAATGACACGCCACTTCCTACGAAAAAAATTAGTAATTTCTACATCAATTGATAATTAGACAAACCTCCGGGTCCACCAGGATTCAATAAAATATGTCTATCTCCAGTCGCCGAAGCATTGGTGGCTAGCATCCTGATGAGAGGAATCGAGAATGTTTTATCCCCAGGATTATTGTGGTCCATCGGGACGTCAAGTCGTGAGCCTTTCCTTATCAGCTCGATTCAGAATCAGAACCGATATATTATGATCTTACATTCGAGGATGTGATTATTGAGTTCGCCACAGCCTTCCCATTTCAATTTGGCTGCGGCATTGGAGTTCAGTGGTACCTGGAATTCGCTCGCGACGACCAGCGTTGAGCATGCTGTTGCAGCAAAAAGAGAGATGAGGCCATTCCGACCCTTGATTTCGCTGAATATCATGTTTGAAAGCTTGATGCTGGGCTTGATTGTTGAGGTCGCGAATTCGAGGAGTGAGGCTTATAAGGTGGGCTTCCCCGCTTCTTCCCTGCAAGTCCGTGGCACGGGCCCTGAGTGGCTGCCTACTTGAGTAGGGAGTTTCCTAAATATAGGCAACTAACTTTCTCATATATACATAGAGAGAAAATTTGATGATTTCTTTTAATATGTATAGAAAGAGAAAAAAACTGGAAGGAGATTTAAAAATGTTTACGACGGGGTAAAAGTAGAGATAGAACACTCCAAGGTTGAATGAAACTACTAATTGCTTTACCTACAATTCAAATTCTGGTCGTAAATATTTTATACTATTAAATCAAGCCATCTTATAGTCTAGTTCATTTTCTCAGAGTTAAAGTTGACTAATAACTAATAGATTGTTGGCACTACAAGTTCCAGGCGCACAAGAAGAACCAGGGGCTGCAGGGATCCGTGCGTACTCTGTTAATTGTAGGCCTAAAAGACTTTCCCTTCTATACTTATTCTAACACTTTTAGGAGTAACACTTTTAGGAGAATGGACTTGTTATTAATCTAATTATCCCAATCTTTTGGAAGAATTGAATCGATTTTTCAAGCCTTTCTTGAACATTCAGAGGAGAAGATAGCTGCATTCTACTCATGGCCAGTCACAAAGTCCTGCACCCCCTGATGAAGGAGTGAAATGACACTTGTTGCTTCACTAGAAAAGAAGTAAATACTTCCCTGTTAGTTTCCAATGGATCTTGTGGGAAATCAATCAAAATATCGTAATGGTTAAGCGAGTTTAGAACGCTCACAACAGATAGGGGAAAGCCTTACTAGATTTATGACACTGCATAAGAAATTATTGTAGCTATTGAAGGACTTATCCTTGTTCCAGAGACTTACAAGAGTGTTGGTGATAATCTTCACATACATGAATTACTAATGTAGGGTGAATTATAATAGTAAAGTTGTTCTTATTTCGCGTAGAACTTCACTGCTGAATGTTCCTTCCTTTCGAGTTTTAGTGAATACACATCGGTGGTTCCTGTCAACCTGCGGGCCCCTGAAGAAGCATAAATACTTTCATGCTCTCCTCTGCACCACCAACCCAAACCAACCCCAAAATTCAACACAAACCACCACAAGGCGATTTCGACACGAAGGAACCCCGACAAGGACTCCTACAAGGCACCAAAAAGAATGGCTACCCTCAAATTCAAAAGACTTCCTCTCAAGATACCAACGGATATAGTTCTTGACATCATTGATCAAGTCGTTACCCTGTCCTCGGGCAAACACACCCCCATTGCTTTCGACACAAAATATCCAACCACAGGAACCCTCATCGGTTTTACAACAGTATGCAAAGCCGTCTCTGTAAAGGCAACCCAACATCTTTACACCCACTGTCTGTACATCGACTCATTTCGACGTCTCCAAGCATTCAACTACACCTTGAATCGCCAGCGCAAGGGTGATTCGTTGGTACCATATGCCGCATGTCTCTTTACCACCTCCCTCTACCTATCAATCGGCAATACTAAGATTCCCCGGCTTCAAGGTCGGCGCCGCATGGATGCAAACATGGTCTCTGAAATTAACACTGTTCTCTGTATCCACTTATCGCACAGCCTTGAGAAATCTGTGATTAAGTTTCCCTTTAATACTGTGTGGCGATTGACTCCCCAGGACTATAACCCTACGAATAAACTCTACAGAACATTTGAAAGCCTTACATCGATGCGATTCTTCATTCTTGTCGACTGGCAACTAATAATAAATCCATCTTTTTGATCTAATTAGAATAATCTTGAGTCAATATACTTCGATTTGCCGCACCTCTGGGATAAGCTGTGGGTAGAATTGGGAAAGATGAAATACCTGGAGACTTTGATTCTTTACGACCCATTTGGTCTCACTGATGCAAACGATATGTACTTGGCTTTGAGCAGAGTCAACGATTCTTCGATTGTGACCTTGTTTGATGCAAAGGTAGAGGTCTTGCAGAATGGCGTCCAAGGGGAAGTAGTTACGTGGGGAAGACAATTGAATGCTGTTCTAGTGGATTCTCCTTAAATTGAGTCAAAACTTGTGGAGAAAAACTCACAGCTCATGTCGCTCCAAATTATAATCCAACCAGGTAGGGTTGATTATATACTCTTATTACCCAAGATTTTTCAGGGATATTTGCCGATTCGATATCTTGATTTTAGCTCTCCGATCTGCAGTTAACGGTTTTCAAACGATTTATACTTACAGCCAAAGGACAAGAGACACATTAGACAATGAGTGATTTGCTTTCTTCCGCTTCACTCTCTTCTGATGAAAGAATTTGCATCACATTACAATGCCACCAGATATTAATTAATGACATGGATGGCCATTAAATTGTTTGAACCAAGTGAATAGGCATAATTCAATACTAACTAGTATTTACGCATATGGTTTTTAGTAATCACTCTCCTCACATGGCATATCTAACTGAAATTCCACGAAACAAATACAAAAAAATTGTCTGTGCCAAGCTACCTTACACCAGTCATGGCCATCGTCCTTCTTGATTCTTATATAGATTATGTCGATGTAAGGGCGGAATCTTGATTTGAAAGAGCTTAAGGCGAGTTTGTCTGAACATAGAGACCCACTGAGAGAATGACGATAGGCACCATATGGCAATATAGGTAGGCTGATCTTGAAATATCGCTGTCGTGACTCCCTGTTGGCAAGTTCAAGCCCGCAAGCTGGGTTGCGGCTTTCAATAGGACAAAACCACTAAGAAACCCACGGTTTTATGTTAGGGAAACCTCGAGACTCGCGATGGTGGATCTCTATGACAAGCACTGCAAGGTCCCAGATTTGGATACGTAACGCGACAGGGAGCTTGCAAAATAGTGGAATTCAGACTTTTGGGGTACAAAATGAGACGTAGGTCCATGATTCCTTCCAAGATATAGACTGTTCGGAGTACTCAAGAGCTAGAGAGGGATCCTCGCTCATTAGGTCAGGTATCGAGGGTTTACTCTGAACAGAGATACGGAGTACTGGCAATTATTGTATAGCGTTGGAGTTGAAGCGAAGTGACGAAGAAGCGGGTAATCATCGGAATGGAAGCTCGCATCCTTGTCAAATATTTGACCGCCGTCGGAACATCAACCTCAGTATGAATAGGGATATCGACCTTACGACTGCCACCACAACGTATCGAAGAGCATTGAACGATATCCAAGGGTATGAGCGTTTCCACGCCCTTTTGTAGAGCATGTTGCCGACCCCTTTCTCGAGTCCGCGCTCCCATGACTGCTCTAAGAACTACCAGATCATTCAATTCACACAGCAACGACTCCGCGGAACATACGAGCGCCCTCGAAAATGTCTCTACACTGGCAGATAAAGTTGAAGGGACTGAGATCAAGCCTCGACGGCTACCAAGACACGACAAGGTTCACCACTCAAACCATGGCGACCTACTCGAGTCGCTTTTCGAGCAAAGCATTGCACCGCCCGAGACATCACCAAAGCTACCACCTAGAAATACTTCGATACTGAGGCCTTATAAGAACATTGCGGCGCTCAAGGGAATGATGGCAGGTGGAAATCGGGCGGTAGAATCTTGGAATTTCTTTGCCCAGAACTTCGGCCGGTTTGATTCAGCTAGTGGGCAGTTGTCGTTTTTACCGACATATTTGCACTCTCTTTCGTTGGCATTATTGAAGCAAGTACTCCGCGCGAAAAGCAAATATCCACGATCGCAGGACCTTCCAACTATTACGGAGATTTCCAGGCTATACCTCCAGCTAGGCGTACTCCGAGGCGACGACTGGACGAACATGATATTGGGCTTGGTTAAGAATATATTGGAGATTAGAAAATCAGGCAATGGCGACAAAGAGGAAGAAAAGAGACTATTTGAAGATCTCTTGGGAGCATGGAACGTGGGTTGCAGACATCGGGGATCCCTCTCAGTTGATGATTCCCTCGACTGGTCGAAACTTCCTCCAACCACAGCGAAACACATCATAGAAACGAAACGTCGGCGTGGGCTTCTACCATGTTATAGTCTCCTCACACCTACCTTTCGAACTGCCCATCTCTCCCAAATACCCGTTGTCACAGTCGCAACCCTTGCCCTCCTCACACAAAATTGCCCTCTGGACCAAGAGCTACTCTCGAATGCCGAACCTTTCTTGAGACTACTTTATACAAACGTTGCCATAATTGGTCGTGACATTTCTAGGATTGATGCCATTCCTGGTTCAGATCTACAGTTGGTTGCTGAATTTGCTTTCCAGCGATTGCCTGAATTGGAGAAAAAGACCGAAGCTTCCTACCATGTAGCAGTGGCGAAGCGACATAGCCCCGTTGCTCGTGTACGAAATGATTATTTTATGAAGGCTATTAAAAATGCTGCTAGGGCACAGGATTTTGCTAAGCTAGATCTGTTATGGCAAGACGCTATGCAGTTTCCGGTTTCTCGCGAGGTTCCTACACCAGAAACACCCATAAAGCACCCAACTGAGTATGAAACCTTGAATTCTGAACTATGCGACTATTTCATTTTATTGTATATGAAACTCCGCAGATCAGATCGTGCGATAGATGTATGGAATCACATGGTCAAAACTGGAATCACACCTACGAGTTCGACTTGGTCCTCAATGATCAATGGTTGCAGAATGTCGAGAGATGTGATATCACTCGAAGCCATTTGGAAGAAGATGGAACTTTCGGGAATGAAACCAGATCTTGCATGCTGGAATGCACGCATTAGTGGCTTGATTGATTGTGGAAGAATCGATGCTGGGCTAAATGCTTTGGATGAGATGGGGAAGAGATGGATTATATCCTCTCAAAAAGCGAAGAGCAATGCCAAATTACACAGAGACCAAACAGCGGATGCTGTTCCAGAGGATCCCAAACCCACGGTTGAAACGATCAACCTTGCCATAGCAGGTTTACTGCGCAAAGGAAAGCATGACATTGCACAGCGTGTTCTTGGATGGGCTGGCAAATTCGGTATCAAACCCGATATCGTAACTTACAACACACTTCTTCGTCCCTTGATCAGGCAAGGCCGCCCAGAGGAAGCAAGAGAGCTTCTCGAACAAATGCAGCGAGCTGGCTTCCAAGCTGACGCTGTAACCTTCACCACAATCATGGATGAAGTCCTTAGTTCTTGCGACCCAAGCAATCCCGAAGAGCAGATGGAAACCATCGACACTTTATTCTCACAAATGGCAGCGGTAGGCATCAAAGCAAGTTTACATACTTACGGCAAGCTGGTTTACCATTTACTTCATAATTCAGAGCGAGGCTCGGAACAATGTCTGATTACAGTTAATGCTGTACTAGAAAGAATGGCCAAAGAAGGCCTACGACCTTCAACACATATTTACACCATGATGGTGGAACATTACTTCGCGCAAGACCCGCCTAACCTCGATGCCGTCAAAACACTTATCGAGCGGATGAACCTCGAAATCGGGACTACCGACCAAATATTCTGGGACCGTGTTATCGAGGGTTACGCTAGAACTGGTGAGACTGCTGCGGCGATGAGGGTTCTGGGTAAAATCAATAGTCGTGATAATGCGGCTGGGTGGTATACTTTGAGGACGTTGCTTGCTGCGCTTGTTGATGATGAGCAATGGGAGCTTGCGAGGACGCTGGTGAGGAATACGAAGGCGGACCATGGGGGTCCTCTGGATGCTGATGAGAGGGGGAAGGAGGGGCAACATCACTTTTGGGAGTTGGCGATGCATTTGCAACTTGTTGAAGGTGATTGATTGGTGTGTAGGTTGGTGTATTATAGTTGTTTTATATATATAATGATTTAATACGAATATAGGATTGGGTCTTTTGGGATTCTTGTTTGGTTTTGCGTATGCTCCTGTCATTATTTCTTTGTCTATGTGCAAGGGCCGGGAGTTGAGGTGGAGGGGAAAGAGCGATTGAGGGCCAGTGTCGAGCGAGGTTCTAAGATGTGTTGAGGTTGTCGCCAGACAGGACTTGGGGTCGCTCCTTCCCTCCACATCTCAGCTCCCTTGTGCATCCCTTGGGGGCGCCCATAATATCGAGACTCCAACTTTCAGTTTCGGAGGGAATTGTTGCACATCGCAAACCAAGGAACATACGGTCTAAGACCAAGTTCATGTTCAAGTTCAAGTCCAGCAATTCGCTAAACAAAAAAAAGCCAAATCCAGACCTGGACTCACCCTTCCCAGCTGAATTGTTGCACATAGCAAGGAGCAGTTCAAACTCGAGAATCCCGTAAACACGGAACGCTATCTAGACTAAGTACTGCTCAAGCTCGTCACCATTTCAGCTGGGAAGAGAGTTGTTGTACATCGCAAGGAGCAATTCAAACTCGAGAATCCCATAAACACGGAACGCTATCCAGACTAAGTACAGTTTAAGCTCAATCACTATTTCAGCTGGGAAGAGAATTGCTGCACAGCGCAATCTTGATAAGTTTACTTACATAAGTACTTTTCCATCAGATAGACTAACAAATCTAGAGTGTTCTACTTAAGAATAGTCAGTATGATGTAACTTAACTATTTGGGTACGTTTTCTTTTGTTGCACATCGCAAATTTTCCCACGGTAGTTTACTCTGTAATCATACTCTCCCCTCCCTAAATAAAAGGTAGTATAAACGCTAAATATGTATGGCGGCCTCACCATGAACCACCTGTCACGCTGACTTTTATTTAGGGAGGGGAGAGTATGAGACGTGGATTTTTTTTTCGTCAAAACGCACTACCTAGGTAGCCATCGTCTCGTTGCCTCGCTTTACCAATCAGTCAACCCCCCAAAAGAAGCCTAAAAAACCAAGGAGCAACTGTTCGCTGTTGCCAATTTTGTGACTTGGACCGTGCATCATTGTTACTCCAGTGAATTTGTCTCGTCTACTCCCAAAGCCCTCAAGGTTAACCGCGCGACATGCAACAAAACTCAAGACCAGCACGTGGACAAGCTATCTCAAATGGCTTGAACCTTGGGGGGGGCGGGGGGGCGGAAAAGGGAACAACCGAGCCGCTAGCAACTAGCTCCAACTCTAGACCAAACACTTGCCGGCCTCAATCATAAATTTGGGTATTTTTGGTTTTTCCCCCCAAACAACAGCTAGTTGACTACCTAGGCTAGGCGGAAAAGCTCTAGATTTGTGACTATCAAGGATCATGGGCTTGTGCGGATTTTGTGGGGCGGGTTACTTTAGAGTTATTGTGGTGGGAAAGTGGATTATTAGGGAGTAAGTTCCCAAATGGGTTGGCAGTCTGCACGGTAGCTCTAGACAGAAACTTAAAGGCTCATTCAAGATATTGTACTATAGAAGTGTTTACTAGTTCAACAAAGGAGTGTTTCATAACAGGTTTATTAGATTCTCAAATAGTTTCTGTAAGAGAATCATGGAATAATATTGAGTAACCAAGAGAGAGACCTCTCTGTCCTATGTGTCTGTGTAAGATTACCTATCTTAAATCAATTAAATTATAGGACCAAGGTCGATTTACGAGACTTCAAGAAATTCTTCAAGCAATATTCGTGGAGGAAATGGGTGCCTATACCCAAAGCATTGACAAGAGCAACAATTGTAAAATCCACTTCCTCACGAGTAGGTCGAACAACCACCAAAAGTTACGGTAAAAGGCAAGAAAACAAGGCAGAATTCATTAATCTTCATGATAGCGTTATTACATACATCCCCCTTCCAATCCAAACCCCTAAGAAACCCACATTAGACGCCACATCATGCTCCCCATACCCCCAAAATATAGCCGCCTGTTTAAAGCCCTCAAAACGGACGCATTAAGCAACAGCAGTTTCATCATTGATATAATCCCGATTCTCAATCGTAACACTCTTCGTCATATGATTGACCTTGTACACACCCACTAATCTCGAAGCAAGCTCAAACATATTATTTCTCAGCGAAATAACGATGAATTGAGCATTCTTAGTGCGCTCCTTGATGTAAGATGCCACGATCGAAACCTATATTTTAATTAGTTCTAAGCTTCCTTGGAGTATGGGTTAGGGGAAGGGCGACTTACATTTCGGAAATCCAAAGCAGCATCTATTTCATCCATCACATACAACGGCGTAGGTTTATAATGATGCAACGCAAACACCAAAGCCAAACTACTCAACGTCTTTTCACC
The DNA here is from genome assembly GCA_001414455.1 of Hymenoscyphus fructigenus. NCBI lineage: Eukaryota > Fungi > Ascomycota > Leotiomycetes > Helotiales > Helotiaceae > Hymenoscyphus > Hymenoscyphus fructigenus. The sequence goes on along the minus strand of LKUV01000008.1, from coordinate 688,974 downwards.
ACCCGACAGATTGGAAATGTTCTTCCACGATTTCTTCGGCGGCATGACGCTGAACAAAATTCCCTCCGAGAAAGGATCAAGAGAATCAACCAATTCAAGTTCGGCGTTTCCACCCATGGTTATCATCTGGTACATCTCCTTCAGACGAAGAGAGATTGTACTAAATCCTTCCATGAAGCCCTCGAGTCTGAGACGTCGAAGTTCATCACAACGCTTCTTTGCGGTGTCCCGTTGCCCAACTGCACTCTGAAGATCCGCGCTTCGGGCCATGTGTTCTTCAACACGACGACGGTATTCAGCTAGAACACCAAGTTCAACATTGACATTTTGAGTCTTTTCCTCGAGCGCCGCAATTTCAGCCTTCAGGGCGTCCTTTCGCATGTCTGCAAGTTCGTCTTTAGTGTATGATGGAAGTTCCTCCGGGGTGATCTCTTCTCCGAGATCGCTAACATTTTGAAGTGCAAGCTTGCCCAATTTCTCATTCCAGTACCTTAGTCGCTTTTGGTTCTCCGCAAGTACCTTTTGGTTTTCCTCAAGCTTGTTGCGCATCTCGATCTCTACCGCGCGACTCTCATTTAGAACGGCTGTTTTCTCATCCAGTTCTGTCTTCAAAGCATTGAGCTCCTTCTTCTTTTCCTTGAGAGCTTCGTTGGCCTCCTCAACACGAGCTTGGTAGCCTTCGGCATTGGAGCTCTGGTTTTGGATGTCTTCCTCAAGAGACTCGAGATCTGCAATGGCAGTTTGTAGGTCCTTAGTTGCTTTGATGTGGTCTTTTTCGTGCTTTGTCTTTTGCTTTTCAGCCTTTGCTTTTGTAACTTCTGCGGTGGAGACAGCTTCGCTGAGACTACTGATCTCCTCCTTGATGGCGTCCACTTTGGATCGTTGAGCTCGAAGTTTCTCTCCACCAACTTCCATGATTTTGTCCTGCAAGGCTTTAATTTCATCCTCAACACTGGCTGTCTCGCTGTGAAGCTTCTCAATTTCCTTGTTGAGTTTGGTAATCTCCTTTTGGAGGGAGGCAACACGGCTATCATCAGTCTTGGAAGGCTGGTGTTCTTTGCTCAACTCCTTGATGCGTCGTTGAGCATCGGCTAGATTTCTTGCTGAACTCTCTAGCTCAAGGCCAATCTTCTGCATCTTGGTATCTAATCTTGGAATAGCATCGCTGAGCTCCTTGAGCTGGAATTCAAGTTCTCGTTGGCGATCCTGAAATTCCTGGAAATCTCGTTCTAAAGAGTCACGATCGACTTCCAACTTTGTGACCTGTTCCTTGGATACATCGGCGACAAGTTTAGAAGACATCAACCCCTTCTTAACAGTATTTCCTCCACCAGACATGGTACCGGATTTATCGATTAACTGGCCATCAAGTGTGACAACTCGCCATCGCTTAGCTCCATAAGCAATACGGTTGGCCTGCGCAAGATCTTGTGCCACGAGAGTATTCTGAAGAGAGTGGTAAAATGCAGGCTTGAATTTCTCATCCTTTGCGGAAATCAAGTCAAATAGACGAGGTACGTCCTCGGGTGTCTGGATGGGTGACATATCTCGATTTCCGAGCTTGTCCAGACACATGAAGTTTCCTCGACCAAGATTTGTTTTTCGTAGGTACTCGATACATTGTTGGCCTCCTTCAACAGTGTCGGTAACAAAGTTGTCAAGTGCACCGCAAGCTGTTGAAATTGCGACATCATATTTCTTGTCGATTGTACCCAGGTTTCCCAGACGACCGTGGAACCCATCAATTCGACCAGATTCCTTCAATCGCATCAACCCAGTGAGAACGTTGCCCTGAGTTTGAGTGTTAGATAGACTAGCACGAGCCTCATCTGCTTTTTGACGTGCACCGGATAGACGAGAACGAATCCCAGGTTCTGTTTGTAGGAGCTGTTCAAGCTCATTCTGTAACTTTGAAGACTCCTTTTCCAACTTCTTTCTCTCAGCCTTGCAATTCTCAAGCTCCGCTAGCTTGGACTCACGGCCTTCTTCGATACTGGCAAGTTTTGCTTCGGTTTCCTCAAGCGCCACAGCTCCAGCATTGGCCTTTTCATGTAAAATGGCCAACTCACTCTCAGCGACCGCGATTGCTGATTGTTTTTGGTTGAGTTTCTCGTTCCAAGGCTCCAATGACTTCTGCTTTGCGGCAATACTATCGGAGAATGCCTGTGTTTTGCCCTTGAGGCTGTCTCGAATAGTTGCCAATTCCTTCTCCTCTGATGTGACTCTTTTCTCCATGGCAGCAATTTCCTTGGCAGACTGTTCAATTTCAACACCACAGTTTTCGATTGTAGCCTCTGCTTCCGTGCCGGCATTTTCAGCAGTACTGATGGTCTTCTCCAGCTTCTTTTGCTTGTTGGTCAAGAATTTGCGTTTTTCCTCAAACTTGACATGTTCCTGGTCAAATTTTGCCATCTCCTTGATGATGCCTTGGGCTTCCTTATCGATGGCCTCGTATTCCTTCTGGCCCTTCTTGTACTGTTTCTCAAGCTGCTTGATCCCATCTTCGTTGCCTTTGTGGTTCTCCATTTCAGCGTCAAGTTGAGCCTGCATTTGGGAGATGGCTTCCTCGGTGACAGCAAGGTTGTCTCCGCACTCATCAATATAGACCTGGTACAAAGCACATTGCTTCATGGTTAATTCATTTTCGTCTTTGATGTATGCAAGTGCCTTGTTTTTTTTATCCTCCAAGCCATTCTTCTCCTTCTCGACATGCTGGACACGTCCACTTTTCTCAACACATACTTCATTGAGAGTTTCCACCTCAGTGGCAGATTCTTCAATAGGTGTCTTGTATTTTGAAGTCCCAATGATGTCCTCGAGATATTCTAGAAGTCCATCGTCATGCTCATTGGCAGCTTTGGGCTTCATTTGAGCGATGGATTCTACTTCTCCCTGGAGAATCAAAAATCGCTTATGATCCAGATCAACTCCCTTGGCACGAAGAAGAGTTGTCACTACGGTAAAATTGGATTCCTTTCCGTTCATGTAGTATTTGCTGGAGTTGTTTTTGAAGGCGCGACGAGAAATGACGAGATCCGAATCCGGTATGATAGCGGGAGGGGCTCCATTTGGTTGATCCATAACTTCCTGGAAATGAACAGCCACCTCACAATGATCCAGGTTTGGAAATGCAGCAGAATTGTGAATCAAGGCAGAGATTTTGCCCTGTCTCATTTTGCTGGCTCTGAATCCAAACACGAACAGTAGAGAATCAATGACGTTGGATTTTCCGGATCCATTGGGTCCCACGACTGAGGAAAAAGAGGCATGAAAGGGGCCGACTTCTTGGCGTCCAGCGTAACTCTTGAAATTCGTAAGAATCAAATATGTGATGACAATCCGTGCTTTTGGACCTGTGTCTTCTACCACAGGCGCGGCCATAGATCGCGACTTGAGTACGATATCCATCGGTTTCTCCAAAACTGTATCCAACGCGTTGATGGGTTTGACGACCGAGGACTGGCTGTCGGCTGTTCGCGGTCGGTCATTGAGGGTTTCTGTAATATCCGCAAGAGGTGTGGTTGGTAATTCGGAGGGTTCTGGGGACTGTGATGGTTTCGGGGTAGGTAATGGAGGGGGCAATTCTGGTGTCTTGGAGCTTCGAGTACCACGAACTGGCGCGCTCTTTCTCTTTCGCGGCGATGCCTTTTTGGTAGGAGAGTCTGGCGCAGGCGTCATCATTGTTGCTTCGGCGTCAAAAATCTCGGAGGGCTCGATGTTCTCGTTCGCAGCACCTCTCTTGGATCGCCCCGAGGTTCTGGGGGTACTGGCGATGACATTTGTAGTTTTCCGTCTCGATGCCGGTGCCTTTCGTGGTGATTTCTTGGGCGCTGGAGTAAAATCTTCTTCGCTTTCCTCCTCCTTGATTCTAGATTGCGCCAGTTCTTCCTCCTCTTCGTCCGATTCTACCACCAACTTTCTGCGAGATGCTGCCCTTCGCGAGGGTCTAGCAGGCGTTTCTGACATTTTTCAAAATACCAAGATGATCTCAGTACTGGTGTAAACGCGTCGGCGGGCGCAGGTGTTCTAAAACGAGGGTCGGTTTAGTTTTGATTCTAGTTTGAAAGCATGCATGCGATTGTAATACGCGCGAGAAATTGCTGGAGATGCTGGGTATCGAAAAGTTGTCGGGTGTTGTCGTTGTGGGGGAAAAGTAAACAAGACGCATCAGATTGTAAATAACCAAATTTCCATACCCGCGCCGCGATCTTAAAAGCGGCAGTGCGCGTCAATGTTCTTGTTTTGGTTGTTCTAAAGTTCTATTAAAATTAAAACCGTTAGTTTATATATTTTAATATAATTAAATCTATTTATCTCTAGTGTATAGATGTATAATATAATATATTCATCCTTAAAAGTAGAAAGGTTTAGGTAGAAATGCCGCCTTTATTGTGCATCGCCAACCGCGTTTGGATAAGGTACCGATAAGCTGAATGCCGAGCTTGAGAAACTGGAGCTTCAGCATTTCAATACGACAACGTCCCCCGCTGCCACCATGCCTGTGTTCGACTTTTCCAAATTTGAAGAGGTCTTCTCCTTTGACCCGGAGGCCTATTACGATGGCGCCCTCTGTGATACGATCGTTGCGAACAGAAAACTCTTGGAGGGTTTATTGATTGACAGTGTTCTGAAGGACGGGGGGATCAAGAGACGTGAGTAGAACCTTTCCTCAATAAGATCAAGACCTGTACTGACCTATTTAGCTGCGAAATACTATCCCCCCAAAAATAATGACGAATTACGGGCACTGCACAAAGTCATCATCGATTCCTCGTTTCCAGATCAAGCCAAAGTATCGGTCCTATACTACATCATCCTTCACTTCGATGCGCCCACAGGTGGGAGGGTGTTCTCTACTACATTTGAAAAGAAGGCTTTTCTCCCCAAGAAATACCAGATCACCATGAAAGGATTGTTACATTTCGATCAACGAGAGTTTGAGGTCCGCATGTAGTCCAACAACAAAAATAACGAATCGGAATTGACGAACAATACAGGAAGCTTTAGAATATCTCACGCACCCATCCGTCACGCCAGAATACACCGAACATACTTTAGAGAGCCTCGTCAAGTACGGTATCGAAAGTTCAAGAACGAACGGGAAAGTAGACTTCACACTGGCACTAGCCTACTACCACAGCCTTCAACCCGTACTGAGAACCCAAAACGCCATGGAACACCTACTTGCAGCCATCGGCCGAACAAGCGTCACAGAAGCATTCTACTTTTCTCGTGGGCAACCAGAACACACCCAACGTCACACCTTCGAAATGCTCATCGGGCTCGTTCTCCAACACTCAACACCGGAAACGATCGCGGACCGAGGAATTGAACTTATCAACCTTCCATTTACCAAAGAAGAGGAATCCTGGTTCGAGGAATATCTTTTACGGGGTGAGGGACATGGTCTGAAGAAGGCAAAGGATATCGTGATACTTCGGCGTATTGCAACTGGAAAATTTGAAGAATCTCTGGATGTGAAAACAACTAATGTTCGGACGATCAATGGATTGAATTGGAACACTCTTCACAATGGCGTCGAGTATGGATTGGGCCCTCGACTGGACATTGGAAGCTAGGGTGTGGGTATGAAAATTGTAGAATTTGATGTTGAGGAATTTACTTACCAGTCCTAATGATACCCTTTCAAAATTGGAGCGCGGACTTTTTAATACATAGTATCTACTCGAGTAGAAGCAAAATTAAGGACCCACCGTGTAGCACTTTTGTTGTGAAAAACAGGTTTTGAATACTCAATTTTTGAAGCAGTTTGTAACTGATTTTCCGAATGGTTTGGAAAAATAAAGGCATAACCCTTTCCAACTACCTATATAACAAATTGTTGTTCTAACTTCACTCCGCAAAACAAGTACCATGTCAGGTGGTGAGCCGGCGCTAGTGAGTTCGTTCCCCTGCATTCAAGGCTCAGGCCGCGTGCCGCTGATTGAAGACACCTGTTAGGCGTACCTTATCCACCAAACACTCACTCTGTCGCAACAACTGAACACGCCAATTTGCAACTCTGGCATGTCTGCGAGCAGCTCACCTAGTCGGGCAACACTCTCACTTATTTAATGATTCAATCCTAGTGCGACAAATACAATGGCAACTTTAGCAGATGCCGCTGTCGCCGAGGCCGCCAACACAACCAACGATGAGCACCAAACATCGGTGCAAGATGGCGACAACAAATTCCAGAAAGCTATATCGGCGTGGCGGAGTTGGTACAATTCTTCCTAGTAGGAACTGTAAGGCTAACCTCTATAGCGATTGACTTGACTTCCATGATCCCTAATTTGGACAACACTGCATCCGAAATCGTCCAGTACCAACGAGACTCCACCGTCCAGCGCAAAGACCTAGCTCAAAAAACGAAAGATTTCAGAAAATTGGATGATGCGGCGAAGCTTGGTGAGGTTAAAGGGCTATTAAAAGGTACACTTGTTAGATCTAATGCTAGGGGAATTATGCTCACAACTCAATTACAGCTTATCAAACTTTTATCGACCTGCTCACGAACCACTCGAAATCAACCAATTCCGCGTTCCTCCAAGTTTACTCCTCCTTATCTGAAGCTCCAGATCCATACCCTTTACTAGAAGCCTCGGTCGACTCGCTCCTCTTGTCTGAGGATACCCTCCCCAAGGTTACCCAGGAAAACGAGCATTTACAGAAAAGCGTCAGCAAGCTTACATCACAATTGGAGGAAACCGAGGCAAGGCTAGAAACAGAACGGTCCGCGCGCCGGACTTTAGAAGAGGGGCTAGAAACAAAAGTCAAGGATGTTGAGACATCATGGGCTGCAGTTCTAGAAGAGAAGAAGGACAATTGGGAAGCAAAAGAGAAGCTTTTGGAAGACAAGGTCGAAAACCAAGACAGGCTCCTCAACGAAATCAAGGCTAGCTACGAGGTCACACAACGACTTGGACAAGCAGATGGGGACGATAACGATGCCGGGCGTGGCCATGTTACAAGCGCTGAGCTGGAAATGGTAAATTCAGACCTTGAACGGACGAGCGTGCGATTAGCAGAAGTCGAAGCCCGCAACGAACAGCTCTTGGTTGAACTCGCACAATCAACATCACAGGTCCCAAGCCAGCCAGCCTTGAACTTAGAAGACGACCCAGGATACATGCGACTTCGCTCCGAGAACTCCTCATTATTAAGGAAAGTGGATGCCGCTCGAGTTGAGAAGGATGCCAAGAAAAGGGAGCTCGATAGCAAGCTGCGCGCTCTAGAACGGGAAACGTCACTTTTGAAAGATGAGAGGGATACTCTCAAATCCAAAGTGCAAAAATGGAGTGATTATGAAGATATCAAACAGGAGCTCGAGGTTCTCAAAAGCATAGAGTTCTCGACAGGAGATGACGATGACCCAGATATAACGGAATCAACAGCGAATACCGCGGAAGGGAATTTGGAGAATGGATCCTTAGGTAGACCTAAGGGGGATACCCTAGAACAGCTTTTGCTGGCTAGGAACAAAAAACTAAGTGATGAACTCACAATTTTAAGAGTATCACATCAAGACTTACAAAGTCGATTGCAGTCAATGCAAGAGGATCTTTCGAGGACCAATGGCGATCTCGAAAGAGCTCAGCATCTCAACACAACATTAGAAAACGACCTTGCTAATGTACAGCAAGAAACAGCCAATGCATATCCTTCGGGGGCTTCTGTTGCGGGAACATACGCAAGTCGTTATCCTCAATCGTCAGCCAATCTGATGGGAGGGCGTAAAGGCCGGATATCCCCAACTTCGTCAATCATTTCTGGCTTTGATCCTCGGTCTGCATCCCTTGGCACCACGTCTCTTGAAGCTTTGAGATCAGGTGAACCTGTTGGAGGTGGATCTGGTATCTTACCCATGATCACAGCGCAGCGTGATCGCTTCAAGAAAAGGAACACACAACTTGAGAATGAACTCTCGGAAATCCACCGAACAGTATCATCCTTACGGCAAGAAATTGCGTCTTTGCAGAAAGACAATTTGAATCTTTATGAAAAGACGAGATATGTCTCAACCTACAACCGCGGGGCACCTACGGCATCATCGGCATCATCGTATGCTAGCAACCCCAACCCGTCGACAATCCAAATGTCATCATCCACCTCGTCTGGATTAGCACTGGATCGATATCGATCGGCATACGAGTCCAATATATCTCCTTTTGCGGCATTCCGAGGGCGTGAATCTGCTCGAGCATACAAGCGAATGAGTTTACCCGAACGTGTTGTCTTTTCTATCACGAGAATGGTGCTAGCAACGCGTTCAAGCCGGAACTTGTTTGCTGGATATTGCGTGGCCTTGCATGTCCTTGTCTTTCTTTCCTTGTACTATACTATGACGGGAGATCATGCTGGGACTGCTGCCGCTGCCGCTGGACCTTTGGCGGCCAAGGTTGCGGGGGAGGTCGGGAAGGGGAAGGATAGTGAGTGGCACCAAGAGGGGTTCAGCGGCAAAGGGACCTAGCTTTGTAGTGGTTGTGGATGACGACTAAAGGAAAAGAGGGGCGGGGGTCGATGGCTATTTACCAATTTGACGATACTCGCCGCTTGGCGATGTTGTGCATGGTGCCACGACGGCGAGCAGCAAGCATGTTTTTTCTTGTACTCTTTTCTGTACTCATAACCTGGCGCTTATTCACGTATCCTACTAAACCCCCAAGCCTGTTTAGTTGGTTGGCTGGTCGGTTCGTAGGGGAGGGGCGTTTGATTGTTCATCAACTGATTGGATTAGATTCATGAATGGGTCCTTTATGGTGCCAAATGACTTGCAGGCAATTAAATAAGGTTGCCCCCCGCAGAGCCGCATGTTGTTCCACCATTGGACCCGCTATAAGCGCCGGCCGCTATGAATAGACAACGCGGGGGGCTGGTCGGCCAATGATAGTGCGATGCCCAGTTTTCGCCTTCCGCTGAAGAAAAGAAGCCAATCGCTCTTAGTTCATCTTGGCGAGATGCCACCGAGGAGATCTATTTTGCCGAGGACAGGTGTTATCCAACCATGGCCCTGTTCAGATTTTGCAGATGGAGGGCAGAGAAAAAGATTTCGATCAAGCTTTTGTTTTTCAATATATTCAGTCGCGCGTCTATAGTTCTAGGCAAATCTGGGCAGAGTTGGACCTGTGTATCGGAATGGGAATTGTTTTTGTTGTAGTCTTTTCAGTGTGGAAAATGATAGCGAAAATATTTACCAGCCGCCAGTGCGAGGTACTTTTCCCGCTGGAACTAACACATCATGTTCATTTCTCATTTTGGTACGACTGTTTTTTATCTTGCTTTTTTTGTAATCGGTGTTGGTTCTCCGGTGTAAGTAACTGTCCTAGTTTCCGCGACTTCGAATTTGCGTAATCGTCAACTCTTGCTTCGCGAAATGTACATTTTCAGAGTGGCGTTTTGGGGGCGAGTAATACAGTCAGACAGACGGCTCGATAACGAAATCGAGATAAACATCGGGCATTTGTTTTACGACGGTCAGCAATGAAAGGTTGAGCACAGAACACTCGGACGATAAACGTTAAAATATTTATGGGTTACTGGTAAAGCGCTGAATAATTGCTTCAGATTTACCATTTGGTGTTTCGTTCAAGACGCAAGAAGTTCTCATGACGATATGAATCATTCTTTTCTTCTGTGTTGGGTTGGTTTGTTGTACACCCTATTCGAAACTTCGGCGCGCACAGGAGGTACGCAGTATTACACGACCCTCCCATCCAGTTGGGAATCTAATTGTATTCGCTCTCCCGCCGTCGAAAATACCAACAGAGCACCTGCTGGCCGTCTTGAAAACGCCTGTCAGACTCATCTCCATTTTTCTATCTGCGGCCTGTTGGCGGTATGATCCGTTTTGCAACGGTTTTGACATGAAAGAATAGCCGTCCTCATCTCGTGGGCGGTGGGTCGGCCTGGGGAAACCTACCACCTTGGCAATCGTCGAAGGGGGGATCAGCCTGAATTGATCTGCTTCAAGTGCTCGGATCTTGACTGATGTTTCTTCCTTGGATTAGAGGCTTTCGAAGACTTCAGGAGATAGATGGAGCAGTTTGTATGCAGCTCCCTAGATTCCACACGTTGCTGGTCAGAGAGTTTGTGTATGGCAAAGGTGGGTGGTGTTGGCTTCTGCGAATAAGAAAGTTGGAGTTGCTGATGCCAGGGCTCGAAGGGGAACCTGGCTGCTGATTTGCAGTTTAAGCGGGTTGTTGTTCGGGCTCGAGCCACTTCATTCGTCTTTCCCCGGCACTTCCCCCTTACCCCTATCCCTGGATCTGCAGATAGCCAGTGAGGGGCCTCGCTTCCCAACCGCCTCCCAAGGGTTCCCGGATTTAGATCTGTGTGCTTGCCGCTGGATATTTTGGTACGGACCGCTCTTCTTCTCTCCCATAACCGTACACGCCCATACGCCGTACCGCCTTGCCTACATTCCCTGCAATACTGATCTCTTGCCGACGAGATCCACACAGTCATCGTCAGTTACAGGATTAGACTCAGGACCCGCGACCCAAGCCGGCCACCCACACCCATACACAAACCATGGCCTTCCTTGACCGGGTGTATAAGACGCTTTGGCATCCTTCCCAATAGGAAAAAAGTTGAGTATCTCATCCTTCCAACATATCATCTGTGCACCCTTCCTCCTCTCTTCTCTCCTCCTGTCCTCTCATCCGAACATCTATCCCTCCTCGTCTATATCAACATATATCTCCCACCCCGACCTCGATTTGTTTTGGCTCGTGCTTCTCTCAACCGCGATCTTTCTTTCTTCTTTGTCCTCTCTCTTCGTCATCCGCCTTCACTTCTATTCCTAATTATAATTTCTCAACTCTTTCTTCGGTTTATACTTTCACAATGCTTTACCAAATCTGGGTAACATCAGCGCTGTGCGCGGTGGCGCTGGCTGCTCCAACATATGTTCCTGCCTCCGCGGCGCGACCTGAGGAGATGAAAGTGCTTGGGGAATATTTCCGGATGTTGGCTTCAAAAGTTCGCGAGGGAGGGAAAATGGCACAAGCTCCAATGTGTGATATGTCAAAGGCTGCTCTACCTGTTGCTTGTAAGTTCTATCACTTTTCCTCACCCATCTATATACTAATACATTGGTCATAGCTCCCACACCTCTACCAGTCCCCGGCGCCGGTATGATTCTTAAGCACGTTGCAGTCGGAAGAGGAACACAAAACTACACCTGCTCGCAAACAAACGCGACCGCAGCACCAGTAGCGGTCGGAGCCGTAGCAACCCTCTACAACGCAAGCTGCGTAGCCTCAACATACCCCGACCTTCTCGCTCTCCTCCCAAAAGTTGCATTAGAATTCAACCTCACCTCGTCTTCCCAAAAGTCTCTCACTCCTTCCAACCTCCCCATCAGCGGACAACATTACTTCAGCAATACCACCACTCCTCTCTTCGACTTGAACACCAGCGCTATGCAATTGGGCGTCGCTCCCTGCCAGAAGAATAGCTCTGTGCCTGCTCCAGCTGATGCGCCGGTTGGGCAGGATAACAAGGGTCTTGGTGCTGTTGCTTGGCTCAAGTTGACTACGCGGGATGGAGCTACTGGGGATTTGCAAGAGGTTTATCGGGTTAACACTGCTGGTGGAAACCCACCTGCAAAGTGTGAGGGGATGCCTGCTGCTTTTGAGGTTCAATATTCTGCCGAGTAAGTTTTCACCATCTCCCAACATCTCATGATGCAGTAGCTAATTGGTGCAATAGATATTGGTTTTACGAGTCTGGAAAGAAGATATGAAATAAATACAAGCTTTGATTCTATAATGGCTGCTTTTTCTTTTTTGACTTTTCACATACCCTGGCGCTCAGCATATGACAAGGCGTTAACGGGAGTAAAGATATTTGTATGTGAAGATACAAAGATATGTGATAAACTTGTTTTTATTAGGTGGGAGGGAGACTGCTAGTTCAACCTGTTTGATTTGAAAATTTATATATAGCGATAATAAATAAAATACTACACACTTTTCCAACCTCTCGTCCCCGATTGATTCTTGTCTTCGCAACTTCCAACACTCCAATCTCGTAAATACTTTCTTCTCACCACAAGACTATCAGTACATAGATACATAGGTACATAGGTACATCACCCTAAGCTCCAATCTACAAAAATCTACAAAAATACAAACTCATCCAGACCACCCTACGAAACGAGGTATTGCGGCTGACGCCAAGCACAGAGTTCCCTTCGCTAAAAACTCGTTCACCAGGTTCTTCACCTTATCTGACCTGCATACTCCCTGAAACATGTTCCTGGGGGGACCGGGACCGTGATCGCACGATGGGGCGTGCGGATCAAACAACAAGGACAATTGAGTATTGCGATTTCATGTGTAAGGCTGAAACTTGGTAATGGGAATTTGAGGTTCTCGGTTGTTGTGGTTGATGTTGTTGGGAGGGTTGAGGTGTGTTTTTGGGAGGTGCGGGGGACTGGGAAGGAGACTCGGGTTCCCAGCAACCGATCATCTACCTCTTACCGAAGCAATAAGCTCTAACCGAGATTCTAGATTTGTGGGATGTGTATTTTTGGGGATTACAAAGAAAGATTGGTCATTGGTGTGGGATTTTGGGAAGTTTGACGTGTGGTTTTGACTGTGCTCCGTTCGCGTGTTGTGTAGGATAGATGGTGTGAAGGAGGATGTCAAATTGGGAATGCAGAAATTCCAGAGAAAATTATGGCGTGGAAGGAAGGCTCGGGTAGTTTGAAGTTAATGGGTGTGAATGGGTGTGAGCTAGTGTGCAACATGGGCTCTTGGAGGACGGAAATCGAGAAAACTTCAGGTCAAAATTGTAGAGATTAAGTGCCTTAAAGTGACGGTAGAAGTCTTATGAAGTTTGTAGGGGTTGTAAGTAAAAGACCGCTTCTAAACATATGAATCGCCTAGAAGTACTTCCGGGATGTCTTCCGCTATGAACTTGACGGGGAAACAGATCATCCAATTGGAATTTTCTATCATTGTCCTCTAGAGGAAATGGTCCTGGAACTACCATTTTGAAAGTGAGTTTCCATGGTCCCTATACCAAGAGGTACATCCAGCCGTTTGACGAGGTAGTGATCACAGAAATAGATGCCGTAAAACTATTCCCGTCACTAAAGCCTCGGGAAAGGCTAGGACAAAACCTCACAATTGTCCCGAAATTATTAAAGAGGGAAAGGATAACTCGATAATGAGCAACAACATCTTGATATGAAGACGAAAACGATATTGCGGAATCACACCTAGAAGAGCAAAGGCTGAGAGGCGTGCTGCCAATCGTGGTCAGGGGGACTTGTGGGGGAGAGGGGGGGGGGGGCATGCAGGATAATAAATGAACTTCTAGAAAATGATAGCAATGTCTAATTTGACGATATATCGGAAAAGACAGCAATAGAAATGTATGTAAGCCCCATAGATCACAGAATATTACTTTGCCATTCAATTGGAATCTTCACTTTCCTACTTATGTTAAGTCTTCCGAACGACCAATGGTGGATAAACCTTTGTCAGGCTCGTGGTAAACGGATACCTGTAAAACGATTGGACATTGACTAAGACATAATGAGTTCGTTTAATTTAGAGGGCTTCCTCCAAACACGTGGGTGGTCTTATCATCTAGTTCTCATGGATCGAAGGCAGTTGTTATCCGGGAAAGAAGTTACTTCGTTTCCAAACCGAAAGCCGATGTATTGTTGGAGTCTCCCTGGAACACTCGCTCCTAATACTATTCGACTCGTCTTGGCAATCTACTTGAAGTGGATTACCAGGTTTTTTCCAAAACTTCTTTAGGACCAATACTCGATGTTGCAATTGGCCAAGAAAACAGGCAAATTGGAATGTAGTCGAGTTCCCTAACGAGGAGGAAGAGAAGAATAAAATCAATGCCAGTGTGAAGTTAATGGGATATCTGAACACCTCTGATAAATGATTACAGAAACGAAGAACACAACGTTATTCTCATGCCTATGCAAGAAAGATTTCGAGAACCATTTCCCAAACCAACGTACTTGGTTGGCACGAGATTCCAAGTAATTATTTGTAACTTTGCTCAAACAAAGTAAGTGGTAGATTTTTAAAGTCCGAAGACAATTTTGAATGAAAGTTTGCAAGCAAAGAACAACGAACGAGGGAAAGAATTCGACGATGAATCAGAATATGAAAGCAAGAAAAGGCTGTTGGTGCTTATCGAGAAGAATGGAAAGATAAGTGAGTGAGTGACTGAATCTAGAAGTTGTCTTATGGCGGGCAAACAAAGATGAGGTTGTGCTTTCCAAGAAGTGAGATGCCGCGAGAAACAGGTTAGTTGGTTGTACGTTGAGTTTGGACCTCCGGATGAACTGCTCCTGTGAGATTGACATGATATGCTCGTTCAACCACGAAATTGCTGTACGAAGGGCTTCTGTATGCTCAAAATGCTCAAGTGGCCAAGCCAAGTATCTGTTCGACCTTGTTACTTACCTCAAAATGTAAATAGTCAAAGCGCCAACCTCCTCCTCTCCCCCAAAAAGAGGTCTCGACTCCAACCGAACCTCAAAAAATTCCCCTGTTGGTGTGTCCCATCTCAAACCAGGTCGTCGCGTAGAATAAATTCCTGCATACCACAATAGTGGTGAACCCCCTTACATACTCTGATACAGGGCAACCTCGTATTATCAGAAACAAGTCGATCATAAGAGAGCCAAAGTACCGGGACAGTCAGGTGTCAGAGGATATCTGCCGGCTGACATCTCAGAGGACCAGACCCGACCCTTTCAGTGTTTCAAGATCGAGGAGTGCGGAGTGCCTTTTGTTTTATATCTGTCGTGAGTCCTTTTCAGTCCTTTTCAGTCGGGAAACATATTGCGACATTGAGGCTTGAGAATATTGGGGTTGTGAGGGGGTTGGATAATTTGTTGTTGTTGCAGAATAGAGTTGGTGGAAGGTTTAAAGTTGAAGAAGGGACGGACTTCTTTTGGGTCAATGGTACTGCCGATATATTTACTGCCCCACAAAAAGCTTATTAGCGCAAATTTATACAAAGCTGCAATTAAGGAAGGTCCTTATAACCTGACCGACCTGTAAATCGAGTTTAACTCGGTGGTTGGAAAGATGGCCACAAGTAAAATAGGTACTGCAAAAGCATGGATTTCCTTGGTATACAGGGCTCAAAAGAGTAGACGTGTGTATTTCTTTTACCATTTTTTGCAGTGGTTCATTCTATCTATCTGTTAGTCTGGATTTTTTGCTCTTTTGTGTTTTTGAGCTGGCAGAGAGTGGCGTTGCTAGCGTATTTTTCGGGACTTTTTGCGGGTACCTGCCAAGAACTGCGGGGTGAAGCGCGTCAATCTTCGCGTCGCCGACAAGCACCCTCGCGATACTCTTGTTGACACCTAAAAATCAACATCAATACTTGCGCCTATCAATACATACTATCGAATTCGCAACACTTGCGTGACAACTGTCTACTACGACTTACGACTTGGGTCCTGCTACCTTCACCAAAATCCAACCGGGCGCAAACCAAAGAATCATTTTCCCAACACATTCTCTGCAGAGCTCAGCAGGCAGGCACTGGCAAGAGAGAAATTCCAGAGAGTTAAAAAGAGTGTGTAACATCTCTTACCAGACTGCTTGATCTTGAAAATGAGCACCCCTGCGAATTCAGACGTCACCCTGTTGACAGAACACTTGACCTACCGACCAGCCGTAAGCCATTGCTCTCCCTACATTGCGCTCTAGCCCAAAACTAACCCCATCCCTAGGCCCTAATAGACGACATAATAAACAGCATAAACATCCTCGCCTTCCGCGCCACCGAAGCCGTAGAAAAAGGTCTCCTAGCCGCCGACCCAGCAGACATAGGCTTCCGCAGACCACCCTCTTCTTCGAAAGACCCCTCTGACCCCTCCTCTACCGCCCTCATACGCGAAAAGGCGAATCATGAAATCGAAAACGGAGTCCACCAACTAGAAACCCTGCTAGAAGCAAAAATCGACAAGAATTTCGATAAACTAGAAGTCTACTCGTTAAGAAATATTTTGAGTGTACCAGCGGAGGTGCGGACATGGGTGCGCTTAAACCATTACGAGGGATTGAATTTTAGTTATGGGGAGGATGCGCCGGATGTGGAGAGTGTGACGCAGCAGAGGAGGAAGCTGAGGGAGACGCAGAAGTTGGGGAAGGTGTTGGAGAGTGAGGTGGAGAGGAATGATGCTACCATCGAGGCTTTGAGGAGTTTACTTGGAAAACCCCGGGAGAATACGGAGGCAGAGCCAGAGGCGGAGGGGGAATATCCAACATTTGCTTTCTTGGAGAACAAGGGAGGGTTAACGGGGGATGTGTCGAAGCCTGTTACCACTACTACGTCTTTTGCGCTTTCACAATTACCTGCGCTAAAAGCCCTACTCGTGAATCTCAAACCACGACTCGAGGAACTCACAAATGGGAATGGGAAAGAGGGTCTGGTGGGAGAAGAGGAGAAGAGCTGGAGAAAAGGAAGACTGGAATTTGTTGAAAAAGAGACGAGGAAACATCTGGAAAATGTTAGGGGTCTCGAACTTGACGAACAGGGAGAAGTTAGGGATGGGGAATGGCAGGGAGAAGGCCGGAAAATTGGGAAACAAGAAGTCGAGGATTTAGAAAAGGTTGTTGGGATGGTCTCGGATAAACCAGCTGAAGGGGGTTCGTGAACAAGATTCTCCTTTAGTTTTTGAATATTCTTGTCACAGGTACTCCTGACGTGTTGGAAACACAGTTTTTTGCGGAGTTTGGGCGAATGGGGAAATACCAGGAATTGGGTTGGGAAGGGAGATTGCATTTTCAGTTTTGATGTGTATGTTCATGCCGAGGAAGAAATGAGTAATTTTCTCCAATTTGGACTTTTCCATGGCCAAACAATGTGTAGAATGAGATCCAACTTCTAATGAAATCCACAAACTTGGGATTTACTTTTGCAAATTACATGCTGCTATCGAAGTGACGACTCCCTCCCGAAAATGCGGGCCGAGGTTGGCCCGGCGTTGGAGCTCTGTAGTTACGCCTCAACACCATAACAATTATAGCAACCTTCCATGCGATTACAAGCCGTGTACTTTACCGTCAACTAAGCACAATCTGTCTTTCTAAAATCGATTATTTGCTACGTCGCCATCCGCCAGTACCAATCCCACTTCTAGCTGCAGCCAGCATGACCTTCATTTGAGCTGGTGGAAAGGCACGGTAGCCTCGTCCGAAGATGTCCTTGGCCAATGCAGAGGGGCAAACGGGGCCGTTTGTTTTGAGGACTTTACTGGATGACGTCCCCCTCTCCGCAGATGGTGATCGTGAGGATATTGAGATAAGGTGTGTGGAATTCTTGGGTACGTCGGTACGGAAATGGTCCATAAATAAAGTCACCAGCTAACAAGTTTGCGCCAGACCAAAACCTCTACGTAGGAACCTCTGCCTCGGAACTTCTTCACTTCGTACAAATTCCACCCGATCCCAACGACCCTTCGGGGCAGCCTTCCTATATATTAGCTTCCCGGCTGCTACCTGCATATCATGAATCCTCCAACCCCCGCAGACCAGGCGTTCAACAAATATTACTTCTGGCTCAAGTCAACAAGGCGTGCATTTTGTGCAACTGGACAGTGACGTTTTACTCCCTCCCGGAGCTTAGCCCGGTCTTTGGAACCACGCAGATACGACCATGTAATTGGATTGGGGGCATAGATCTGAATACAGACCTCACAGGGCGTCAACAGGATGGGAAACCTGCTTCGGTCACAGTCCTTGTTTCATTAAACAAGAAGATGAGAGTCATCAGGATTGGAGAGGATGCAAGGCCAGTTAGGGTGCGTTTGAGCGCAATTTATTTGCATATATACTAGACAAACTGACATTACTAGGTGATTGACTTTCCGGGTGGAACCACTTCTGTTCGCCGGGAATCTTTTGCATGTGTTGCAAATTCACATTCTTATGCCCTTTTGGATGTAGAACGGCTATTGAAGATACCACTTTTCCCCATATCCTCTCTGGATAATTCCCAGTCTGACGGCATCAGTGGTCGAGTAGAGGATATATCCGGTGGTGGAAATGGTGGGATTTCGAGAAGCACCTCTTCTGCTCAGTCCACTCACCTAGCAGGACCTCCTGATGACAGGGGCCATAATCGAAGCACCAGTCTTGGTGCATTTATCAGCGGCGCCACCACTCGTAGGCATAGTCAAGGTAGGAGTGTGGATCGCTCAGGACAAGAAACCCCTGAAGGGCTCTTTCGAGAATCCTCACCAGCTCCAACAGCGAGCCCCTTGATACAACCACCACGAGAACCAAGCCCAGGGTCTAATAAGGCTCTTCCACCACCTCCAAGTGACCCCTCCACCGACGTTCCACCTGCGCCGTCAATTACTCCCGTACCTGCGCCCGCACCGGTGTATCTCAAGCCACATATTGCATCGCCAACTCCCCAGGAGTTCCTATTGGTCACTGGGACAGGGCCACGAGATCCAGGCGTTGGCATGTTTGTAAGTCTCGAGGGCGAGGTTACCAGACCGACTATAGAATTTGAAGTATACCCGGAAGAAGTTGTAGTGGATGGTCGCGGGGTTGGCGTGGATCCGACTCCATTGACCAGCGAAGAGGAAGAGGAAGGCTATGTTATCGCCTCCATGTCTCGATGTTTTGGTGATGAGTTACGCCATGGTCTTGAAATCCAGCGCTGGGACGTCAATCCCGGGGAAGGTGTAGTGGAGAAATACTGGCTGGAAGCGCCCATTACAGGAGACGGTGAGAATGAAGCCTCGCCTCGCATTGGAATTCGTACAGTGATTGATACAAATAATGTGTCTTTTGCTGAGGTAACCGAAAAGCTTCGTTTGAAGCGCTTCCGCCCCTTTATAGGAACATCCACCAATGTTTCTACCTTGTCGTTACACAGTCTTGATTCTAGGACAGCAACATCTCTTGAGCGAGTTTCAGGAGAGAGAGAGTTATTCGAAAGCGGTGACTCGCTACCTAAAGGATGGGAAAATCATCGAAATGAAGAAGAGTTGCAGTTCGCTCAAAGGCTCGGTAACTCTCAAACTCGAATTGCAGCTTGGTCTGGCAAAACCATTTGGTGTGCAGTTCGCAATCCCTTGGCTCTACGTTTAGATGCCGCTCTGGATCTCATGTTGTTAAACGAGACTTCAAGTGCTTTGAAGTATCAATCCCTTGACAGGCAAAATGCCATAAAACTGGTCAATTCATTACGTGGTCGAGAGGCAAGAACCGAGAGCGAATTTGTTAGTCTTGGTTATGTGAAACAACGAGCCGGACTGATCCTTTTCATGAGTATTCTCGAATCAGACTCCAACCAGCAAAAGTCGTATGAGCACGAAGTGTGTGGAGAGGCCCTGCTTGAGGGAGGTCTGGATCCACGTGTAATTCTGTCGATTATTCCATCTTTGAGAAATGAAATGGTGGAGGGTAAAACTGGAATTTGGATTCATGGTGGTGTTAGGGAGGTTGCTGAAGATTTCATCAATGGGCTCGCCTCAGAAACTCCAGAGACCACTAGTTCTGCCCTTTCTGTGGAAATTCTTCTCTTCCTGGGTAGATTTTTATCTGCTTGGCGAAAAAAGAAGGGCTTTGGAAGCATAGCGAATGAGCATGAGATATCTCGCAGTGTCGATGCCGCCCTTCTACTTGTCCTCCTACAGTTGGACAAGGCCTCAGAAAGAGACCCCGCGAGGCGCAAATCAACTCGAGCTGATTTGTACGATTTGGTTGATCACGGAGTAGACTGTTTTGAGAGAGCAGTTTCACTTTTAGAGTCGCACAACCGTCTTTTCGTGCTGAGCCGTCTATATCAAAGCCGCAAAATGGCTGGCGATGTGTTGAGAACGTGGCGACGCATCGTCGAGGGCGAACCAGATGAGGGAGGGGAGCTCAAGGATGGCGAGCTGAGGGTTCGAGAATACCTCACGAAAACCCGCAACCCAGCTTTGGTTCAGGAATATGGTGTTTGGCTCGCCACTCGAAATCCAACACTCGGAGTCCAGATCTTTGCTGAAGAGCGAAGCTACGTAAAATTTGAGCCAAATCAGGTTGTCCAGATATTACGAGAGGGTGCACCTGGAGCCGTGAAGGAATACCTTGAGTATTTGGTCTTCAGCAAACATCATTCAGAATACATTAATGAGTTGATTGCGTACTATTTGGATGTAGTGACCAATAAGCTTGAGGAATCACCGGAAGCACGAGATATATTGATTCAGACATATGAATCGTACCGAGCTCTCCAACCCCCGAAGCCCACTTACAGACAGTTCATCACGGATAACACCATTGATGCGGATTGGTGGCATAGTCGACTTCGATTGCTCCAACTTCTTGGTGGTAGTCAAGGATCTGCATCTCACTACGATGTAGCCGCTATTCTTGAACGGATAGCGCCCTATACAAAAGAGCTTGTACCAGAAGTTATCATCCTCGATGGCCGACAATCTCACCACGAAGAAGCTTTACGTCTTTTGACACATGGTTTGGGAGATTACGATACAGCAATTAATTACTGTCTCCTAGGCGGATCAAGTATCTACCACCCAATATCTGGAACCATAGCCCGCGAGCAATTACCCACACGGGAAGAGCAGGCAAAGCTATTTGGCTTCTTACTCTCTGAATTCCTCCGTATCGACAATATTAGCGATCGAGTGGAGCAGACGAGCAGTCTTCTGGAACGCTTCGGTGGGTGGTTTGAGGTTGGTCATGTGCTTAGTTTGATACCTGATAGTTGGTCTGTGGATTTGGTGTCGGAGTTTTTGGTTAGTGCGTTGAGGAGGATTGTTAGGGAGAGGCATGAGAGTATGATTGCTAAGGCTTTGAGTGGGGCGGAGAATTTGTCTGTTTCTGCGGGACGTATTGCGGAGATTGAGAGGGTTGGGCCTTCGGTTGAAGCATGAAGGAAGGGGTTTGGGCGATCAATGAGAGTAGATGATAACTAGTCTTGTGGTTGGGATGGTGTATAATCTGATAGTGAAGAACATAAACACATATTACAGGACTTTTAGAGACTGTTGAGCTTTCTTTATTTGAGAATCACTGGAAGTATTGTGTCTGATGTATGGTAAACTCAAGGAAACGACTACTCTTTTGACATTCAAAACAAGAATACCCACCTGAGAGATAAATGAGTCGATCCGATGATGTTTATTGTTGATAATTCTTTTTGTAATTTACGGTGGTCTCTGAGCTTTCTTTTTTTTAACGTCAATCTAAATTGGGTTACTATCGCATTTTCAAAATTGTCCCGAATATTCTTAATTAATGAACGGAGATCAGATGAATTTGCAAATCTTCGGTGAACTTTTTGAGAAGTGAAGGGAGTCGAGGAGAGATTACTCGTACCTCTTTTGGTACCCAACAACGTTTTGATCCCCAATTCGGTACTTGGCTTACTCGATGTTTGTTGGCTTACTGGTTATCGTATACTTACCTCCAAAAGGAAGATAAGTAGGTTTACCCCGGACCCGAGGCGCACTGATATCCTTGCCGAGTTGACTATCACACTATCGCAACAACGGCATAAACACTTTCAACACCAGACGACCTGATACCACTCGCCATATCTTGCTTCCTGGACCTGAACAAACATACAGCGGCGACTGACAGCCTCCTCAAACACGTTTCCCGAAATCTCTTGTCGTCCTACTCTGCTCCCTAATTGCTTTCTCAAACCCAACCCCACCGGGAAAACCAGACAAAGCCTTCCAGCTTCTCCAGACTTCGCATCTCTACTCATCATCTTCGACCACCTCCAAATCCCCTCTGCAGAGCCCCCTCGCCCATCATGACACCCCGCAAAACCCGCCAACGCCATCAAAACAGCAACGCCCAATCCAACCCCATCCCCATCCAAGCCTCCGACTACGAATCCGAAGCCTTCTACGCACCCCCCGTCCCCACACGCTCAAACACAGAACTCAACCTCTCCGTCCTCCGGCGTCACCACCCCTCCATCCAATCCATCCTCTCCATCGCCCCCTCGACCCAAATCTACACCTTCCTCCCCGAAAGTAGTTCCTGGAACAAGACCGAGATCGAGGGCACCCTTTTCGTGTGCCAGCTTGCCCCCGCTTCGTTGGCGGGGACGGTGCAGCATTGTATTGTGGTTATGAATCGGAGGGGACTGGATAATTTGATACTGAATCTGGCCGAGGTTGTTAATGTGGAGATTACGGAGGAGTTTTTAATGTTGGCTGTGGGCGACGCGGAGGAGGGGGAGGGGATGAAGACTATGGGGTTTTATATTCATGCTGATAAGTTGGATACTAGGGAGGTTAATTGTAGGCTTATTAAGGAGAAGTGGGAGGAGGCTATGAGGATGGGGGGTGGGGAGGCGGATGTGCCTTTGCCTATGAATGAGGCGGCGGTGGGCAGGAGGTTAAGTTTGACGGATTTGTTTCGTTAGGTGGGGTTCAACAATAAGGCTGCTGTAGAGATGTAATTACAGGAGTTGCCTAGGAGGAAATTCTTGACGAATTCTGGTAGGGCGAGAATGCATGTGTGAGGCCACACGTCGAGGAGAGAATACTTTTGAATGAATCTAGTAAGTTGAAGCATGAAGACGAAATTGCAGCTATACTAATACATACTAGTGAGATGTGTGTATATATCCGGAGGGCACGAAGTAAATGCAAACATAACCATGAGGCTTTGCTATGAACATGTTTCTTGCCCCATCACAAGGGCGGCGCGAGTCACGTTTGTGGTTTCGTGTGATTTAATGCAAGTTTTGAACTGTCATTTAGAGAGACCATATCCAAGTTTACTCTTGGAAAAAAGAGTAAAGGTACAAACGAGTACATAAAAACGAAACCGGGGTTTCCATCGAGGCGTGTTGATATCGCATAATCGGGAGCAAACCATGCCTCTGACCAAAGTCGTATATCAAGCACTCATTGAACGTATGGAAGAATAGCAAGCGACAATGTTTGATATATTTCTTTGATACTCGCAAATTCTTTTAAATGTGTCTATTTTTGTACTTGATTTCTGTTCACTGGTCGTTCCTTCCCTCACTTGCGCTCGACTTGACCTAGACTTTCAAGGTTCAGCGTAATACCATAAGAGGGACTCGACGAGGTCGCTCTTTCCCCTGGGTAGAGGGGCACGAAGGCACGAACCCTCGCTCTTCAATTCATACCGTGTCCTTCCATTTTCTGACCAGAAATTTCATATATCCTACTTATCAACTTTATGCGCATTTGTCCCAGTGCACGGAGGAAGATAGGAAGGAAAATCTCCAATTATCAAAAGCTCTACTCACCACCGCACCAGTTCAAACGTTCGCTTCAAACCTCGGACCAACTTCAAATTCAGAAGTTGATTGTACCACCCTAATTTTATTACTAGGAGATGTCCGGTTATTTATAATCTTGAGTTGTTGTGTTGGGGCGCGCCTTGGGATTGTGAGGATTGGTCGAGTCGCGGGGCTTGAGAACGTGGGATTTTGAAACTAACCCGGGGGGTTGTGCAATAGATAGGCTGGGGTCGCGTTGCTCCTTCCCTTTCTCATAAAACCTCATGGTGCAAAACCTGGTGACCCGTGGTCAAGGTTAAGGTGAGAGCGAAGGAGCGAACTTGAGCCCTGTCGACTCAGGTCAAAGAAGGAACAACCGTCTTCGTCTTCGACCTCGACCTCGACCTTAAGACCGGGCCCAGGCCAGACAAGACTCGCGCTTTCCCTTCGAAACAAGTCTATCATTTATGTACAAATACAATTGGAAATTGGTTGGTTTTAGCATCCACCCTGTCACTTCAACCACTTAGTTTAAATGATAAATGTGCATCAGGAAGCATTTTAGTAGCTTACTCTTCTAGGATAGGATGCGACTTTATGAAATGCTAATTCATTTTCCGGGAGGGTTCTGGTTGTATGGTTCAAGGTGAGTCTCGGGAATTGAAAAAGGCATGTGGGGAATGGGAAACGTCGGGGACTGAATAAAAGAAAATCGCCTTGGCTCTTATCACAGTTACCCTAACTACAAGTTGGGGAAAGAGGGACGTAGAAATCATGTTCAGGAAGGAGCGACCGACCTTGACCTGGAGAGAGCCGAGGTAGACTCCGCTCAAGATAGGAATCGTACCTTCTCTTAAAGCCGAGTGAAATGAGAAAGTTTCTTCTCAATTTGCTTCAATGGCACCATGGGAGGGAATTCAATCGATAGAGAGTTAAATGTATGATTCTATTTGTTGAAGCAAGACTCAATGAACCAAACTAAATAGTTCGAAAGGCAGGAGTAAATATATAGTTTACAATGCTAGTAGGGAAAATAATACACTCCCACTGTTTGAGTGGAGCTATGCATCCCGAAATATTTTTTGAAATTGACACCTTCAAGCAACTGTGGAAAATACCTTGTTACCTAGGATTCCAGAAACACCCCCCAGCCTTTCCGCCATTTTCCTGGGTGTATCTGAAGACAACACGTTCGGTATGTCCATTACGCCTTCCAAGCCCATCGCATCTCTCGTTGCATGATACATTTATTTTCTTCTTGATCGTAAGTTCTTTTGCGTAATCTATTTTTTCTGAATGAGTTTGAACAATCTTTTAACTCAACCAATCTTTTTCAATGAGTGAAAAATGTTTATTAAAGGTAAAATCATTTAAGTTATTAAATTCCTCGAGAAGATTTGACATAACTTTTCTAATCAAGTGAAGAGATTCTCATTAATTGTAACTTCTTTTAGACAAGTAAATTTTCCGAAATGATTTGTAGGAATTTTTCTAGAAGACTGAAGGTCAGATACTAACTAAATAATATATTCTTATGCGGAGTTTATATAACCTTAAGACACTTTTGGGCTTGACTTGGGGTTTTGTTAAGGGCTACTCTGTAAGTATTAGAATTTAAAAAGTATAGGAAGAACCTCCAGCTGTTCTTTTTACGTTCCATCTCTATGCATTACTCTGACTTTGTTCCGGGAGTTCACAGCCTTTTAACTTCTTTCCGTATATTTTAGGTGGTAAGCGAGACGTTGTAAAATCGGAAGATCTTGTTCTGTAATTCGTTTCGGATAATCTACAATAGCAAAAATCTAGGTTCTGTACATGTTGCCGTATTGATACACGGCTAATACTGCGAGTGAGAGAGAACTCATTGAGAGATTACAAGCTTGTAAAAATGAGCCTGGTCAAGAAAGTGTAAGTACCCGAGTCCATGCCCATCCAACGTTCATTTGATCAAGAAAATTTATGGAAATTGGCATCTCAACAGGTAGAATACCGGGAATATTACCTCGAGCAAACAATACCTCTAACTAACTCAGCTCTTATGTAATATTAACAGAGTCGGAGGAAACCGTCAAAAACACCCGAATCCTGTTTCATCAGACACCCACATTGACTCGGTAACCCTCAAATGACATTGGAACTTCACTTACTAAAAGCAACAAAAGAGCTCTCTCACCCTCCGTCCCATCCTCCGTTCTTCCATCCCAGAATTCCCGGACCCATTGCCGTAAACTTAAAGGTCTGGCCACCATCGGGAATTCCGGCATCGGCGTTAAACTCCCAACGCCTCCCAAAAACAGGTTAACTCCTAAACCACTTCCCCTTCTTCGCACCCTGAACCAATCACAAACCACGGACTTTACACAAAAATCACTACATCCAAAATCCGAAAATTCGCGACAAGCAACAGAACGCATCCTCCCACACGGATCCCAATTTTCCAAAAGAGGTGGAGTAATTCGGCGTCCGAACGATCAGTTGTTCCGAAATCCGAACGCCTCGATTTTCGGGAGCCGACTGCGAAGAGCAACAAAGATCAATAGATTTCCTAGTTGAGGTATCGGGGACCGTTGTTGTAGGTTTTGGGTACCTATTCGGGGATTCCGGGATTCCGAGTTGGATGTTGGACTCGGGGTTTACGTTAGAGAAAAGGGTTGGAGATACGAGGGGTGTGGTTGGATAAGTGGATGGGACTGGGAAAGTCGGGCACAGGAGAGGAGATTTCGGGGATGCGTGGGATTAGTGATAATTGATTATATAGATATTTGTAAAAACAATCCCCGAAAGACCGAATGCAATATTTTGTTGCATGTCGCAGCGATGCCCGAGGTGAGAGCTCACTTGAGTCGCTTCCCCGACTTGACAAAATCCTCAAATAGAGCGGCGATGTCTAGAACTCTTCCGTCGTAACCACTACCTCCCAATAATGTGACCCCGAAAGGCAATCCTTCTTCTGTCCACGCAGAATTGACACTGACTGCACATAAATCTAGAACGTTTCCAGCATGGGTGAAGGTTCCCAATTTAGCATTCAATTCTAATGGTTCGCTTTCCATCTCCTCGATTGTAGGATGACAGGGTGCACTGGGAACGAGTAAGATGTCGATACCTCCTTCCAGAGTATCGAATACTCGTTGTGCTTGCATGGTATATTGTGCCTGGAGAGCTTGGTCCCGGAATACTTCCCAAGGTTTGAGATCACTTTCAAGTGCCGAGACAAAAAGAGATTTGGTTGTTCGGTGGAGGGTGTCCAGATTTTGTAGGAGGAAATCATGGCCAATACTCGCGATTCTATCTTGGACCAGAGATGCATTGTAGAGCAGGTCGGAGGCAAGAGAGAATGGGGTGTAATCTACCTCCAGTAGTCTTCCGCCACAAGAACGGAGTTTTTGTACGGATTCGTCGAAGAGAGATTGATACTCTTTGGAGCAGACTGATATCACAGAGGGGGGTGGGATAGCGAATATGAACCCGCCTTGCTTGGGTCCACGGAAATCGCTTTTCCATAGTGAGAGAGATAAAGGAGGTTTGGCGAAGATGTCCAGATGGTCATAAGAGTCCATGATGTACCAAACCTTTCGTACATCGGTCAATGTTGGTGCCATGATAGAGAGAGTATCAAGGCTTCTGCAAGCTGGTACTACACCACGTGCTGAGATTGTACCTTTGGTAGGCTTAAACCCCACAATGCCATTGAATGAAGCAGGTATTCTTCCACTGCCGGCTGTATCTGTACCAAGAGCAAAAGAAACAAGTTGGGCGGCAACCGCCACAGCTGAGCCTGAACTTGATCCTCCAGATATGTGGTCCTTGCTGTACACACTGTGTGGGGTCCCATAGGGAGATCGGCAACCCGAAAGCCCGGTGGCTAGCTGATCCATATTCAACTTGCCGATATAAAGGGCTCCAGCATCCAGAAGAAGTTGAACTGCTGGAGCTGTGGATTTGGCAATATAGGAGAATGTTTCACAGGTTGCAGTAGTTGTGATTTCTTGTACGTCGATATTGTCCTTCAGGGCAAACGGAACGCAGAAAAGAGGAGGCAATGGCCTCCCAGCATACTGTGCAGAGAGGGCTCTAGCTGAGGCCAACACTTCCTCCCTGCTCTGAAGAGAGATCCAGACAGCTGAATCAATGGCTTTATATTTCTCGATGCGGTCAAAAACTGAATTGACGACAACTTGGGGGTCAAGAAAGCCACCCTTGTAGTTCTTTTGGAGTTCCGCAATGGATTGCAAGGGATCTTGGTTTGTCGGTGGAGTTGTAGGTGGAGTAAGGGCTTGGGATTTCGCGGCTTGCGACAAGAAATCCGTACTATTCCCTACGAAACCGAATAAACCATCCTGTCCTGCGATGATATCCATCGAGGTGGTCACCATCTGCTGATCAAAGCCACCAGTACAATCCGAGAGGATACAACATTCGAATCCACGATCGTTGCATTCCCGCAGGGTGGTCGTAACACAACACCTATCGCATCGTTAACATGAATGCCTTTTCATAGGTGTAGACAGAAAACATACTCGGTGGTGACTCCAGAGAATAATAGATGAGTGATGCCTCTTGCAAGTAGAATCCTGTGTAAACCTGTTCCCCAAAAACTTCCCTTTCCGGGTTTATCAATGATAGGTTCCCCAGGCAATTGTCTTAACTCATCGATAATATCATGACCCCATGCGCCCCTCACCAGTAATCTTCCCATTGGACCATGGTCACCAATACCCATTGTGTGATGTCCATTGGGCGCATTTACCTGCCTGACCTTCTTTGATGGAGGCAAGTCCGACAAGTCCGGCCTATGTCCTTCTCGAGTATGTATAACTTGAATTCCGATCGTTCGCGAGACTTCGAGTACTTTTTGTAGTGTAGGGACAATATTTCGGACCGCAGAGAAGATTTCGGGATTTCCGCATTGGATAGAACCAAATCCGTTGGGGTCAACAAAATCTCGTTGCATATCGATTATGATGAGGGCAGTCGTAGCGATTGGAAATTCAAAGCCATAGGGACGGGAACTGGGGAGGATCATTTTTGCCATCTTGTGATAGATATGGCTGAACGATATAGACTGGCTAAATCTTTAATTTGACCCTCGGGCAGGAAACTAGGAGAAAGATATTGAGAAGTAGGTAGTTCTGAAAGTTCAGAGACAGGCATGTGAGAGAAGTACAAGCAAGTTGATATCAAGCCACCATCCCAGAGGGGAGGAAGGCGTTTTAAGAAGACACAGTGTACAAGTCGAGGAACTGATACTCACTCATTATGTCGCCTTATTGAAGCGGGCCTTTGGGCTTCATGGCGAAGGCAATCAATTGCACGTTGGCGACGGCGACGTTGTAGTCTCGCCGTCGGCGTGAACTGCGGGGAAATGATAAGGAGCTGTAACACCAAAAAGCCGGACATTTAAAGCGGCAGTAAATACCTCTCCTGATTCTAATCTTTTAGGACAATCGAAGCTGATTGTTCCAATAGATTTAGGAAACCGTCCTGAATATTTAACTTAGATTGCCTAAAAAAGTTTAGGTTGATGATTTGAATTGTTTGAGAGAGCTGGAACGACGACAGTTGATTTACGGCCGCTTTTAAGGATCGCTCTGGTCTCGCTTAACTAGTTGACTAATCAGAAAAAGCAAATATAAACCCGCGGAACTTTCCAGCGTCACTTCAACACTGATCGATAATCAACAATTCTAATAAGAAAACGTGTTGATACAAATCTCGGTATGAAGTCTGCTTGATTCTGACGGTGGCTCGTGAAGCTGTGGTTTTTTATGTTCGCGTCATTTCTTTCCATTTTCCTTCGTGTCTATTAGCAGCAAACGTCACTGGATATGGGGGTCTTTTTTCTGAGATTTTGCTAGCAATCGTGTTATCTTTCTCTTCCATTGCCGTCTTTCCTACGCGCCACACGGGTTGTCGCGTAGTTCGTGATTGGATACCGCCGATGAGAAAGTGCGGGGGAGTGGGAGATTTCCGTAGGCCACAAGGTGGGCCGAAGGCCAGCGTCGGGAAGATTGTTCCTTGGCTTCTTATCGCGTTCGTCTCGCTCTTGTTTTCTCTATCGATGGGCTCAGATATAATCCGTTTTGGTTGCATTCGCTGATACACACATGAAGTGTTATGGCAAGTGATATCTTGGAATTTTGACAGAAATTCAAATTGAAATATGCATATAACCATGCTTTCTCCTCGAGATAATCCTTTTCATCAACAGTTCATACAGCAGGTCTGATTTCAGACCGAGACTACTTGCGCATCAAGAACCCAATCAGCCAGATCCATTATGGCCAACGCAATTCGCCAACGCATTACCTTCGTCGCGGATGGCGCGAAGGAGAAGAGAAAACTTTCAGGGTGGATAATTCCAAAGCAGAAATCTAGTTTTGGAGATGACGATGCTTGGTGGGTCGCTCAATTGTTTCAATCTTACATAAAGAACTAGGTTCGCTATTATCGGTAGACTGCTAACTGAGAGAATTAGGTCCAACATCGACACCGATGTGACTCCCCTCGATCGCCGCACTTGGACAGCATGGACTATGGGAGGTTATTGGTTTTCAGACGCTCTAAATGCTCAAAGTTGGGAAGCTCCCGCTAGCATAATCGCTGTTGGGTTAACTTGGTAGGTGTTCAATCACTCCCTTTCGCTTACAGGTAATCTTATGCAATACCAGGCGCGAATCTGTCGTATGCATCATCTTTGGGAGTCTTGTTTGTACTGTTCCACTTGTCCTCAATGGTGCCATCGGTCAGCGCCTTCACGTACCTTTTCCGGTCGCACTCAAATCAGGTTTTGGTTGGCATTTCGCCCGATTCGCTGTTGTTGTTCGTATGATTACAGCTTTATTTTGGCATGCTATTCAGACCTATACCGGATCCACAGCCATGACCCAATGCATTCGTGCGATTTGGCCATCCTTCCTCGACATACCGAATCATATTCCAGAATCTGTGGGAATCACGACCCAGCAGATGGTCAGCCACTTGGTGTTTTGGCTGATCCAATTCCCAATTCTCCTAACACCACCTCATAAGTTGATGTGGTTTTTTATATTCAAGGCTTGTATGTACCCCCTTTCTGTCAATCGCTTTTTCTTACCATTTGTAAGGCGAGTTTACTAATGTTCGAACCCACTCAACAGTTATCGTTACTTTCACGAGTGTAGGAGTGGTAATAGCAATGACCCAAAAGGCTGGAGGAACTGGTGACATTTGGAATCAGGAATATAAAGTCCACGGATCAGCACGATCCTGGCTTATTCTGTCAAGTCTCTCGTCGATTACTGGAGGCTGGGCTACCATGGCTACCAACATACCAGATTTCACTCGGGTTTGTATTTGATTCTTGCCATAAATGAAAGCAGCTAACCTCATAATTAGTACATTGGCGACAAACACAAGAACGCGATTTATTATCAAGTTGCCTTCCTTCCGTTGATCCAACTCGTTTTGGGACTTTTCGGCATTATTTCCTGTTCAGCAGCCAAAGTTGTATACGACGAATATATTTGGGATCCTCTCCACCTCGCTTCGAAGTGGGATGGTCCCGCTGGACGAGCCGGAGCGTTCTTTGTTGGTTTTAGCTGGGTAGTAGCTCAAATTGGAACTAACCTCAGCGCGAACGTTATATCTTTCGCCAACGATCTCACCTCCTTGTTTCCCAAATACGTCAATATTCGCCGCGGCGTTATCGTCGGCACAATTATTGCAGCGTGGATTATGGTACCATGGAAAATCGTTCATTCTGCCGCATCTTTACTCAACTTCATGAGTGGTCTTGGGATCTTTTTAGCCCCAATTGCTGCGATTCTGGCGTCCGACTACTGGATCACGAAGAAGAAGCATATTGATGTCCCGGCTCTTTATAGAAGACATGGTCGCTATCGTTACAACGCTGCTGGGACGAATTGGCGTGCAGTGGTTGCATTTTTAATTTCTGTCGTGCCCAATCTTCCTGGTATGGCTGCACAAGTCAACCCCAAACTCCATGTGAGTTCTTTTGGAAACTTCCACTCCACTGGCCAGATTTGTATGAAGCTAGATCTAACATCTGTCACTTAGGTCCACGGTGCCCAGTACATTTACAACATGTTTTATCTCTACGGCTTCATTAGTGCCTTTGCCGGCTACGCTGTACTCAGTCATTTCTTTCCAGCCACCGAAACACTCATTCCAGAAACCATTACGGAGGAGATTGAGGTTATTGGAGGAGTGGAGTATAGAAACGACGGTCTCAATGCTCCCATCGAAACCAGCACTAGTTCGACTGGTGCTCAAAGTCAGGATGGCGATGAGAAAGTCGCCATGACGACCGCGGATTATAAAGTGTGAGAGGTAAAAATTCTCCGACCAAAGATCTGGATTCGCAAGATGTGGAGTAGGTGGCTAGCCACTAGGTGTTTCGATTTTGGAAATTTTGATGCGTTCGTTTAATTTGGCTTTGAGTTTGTTTTGAGATTTTGCTGTTATGTTCTGTGGCCTGGTTTAGGATTTTGTTGTGCACATTCTTTTGCTTTTTAACGCCAATATGGAATTTGAGATCACTTCTATCACTCCGTTGCTCGTTCAATCATATTAGTGATGAGAGCCACAAAGTCATTCTATATTTTCGAGCGTTCCAAGTAACCAACTCCATTTTTTCATGTTGTTAAATCTCTCAATACATACATACATATATATATATCATTTTACAAACTCTCGCGATCTTTTTAAAGTTCCAATCATTGCTCTTCGCACTCACTTCTATTTTTTGTTACTTTGGAACTTCCTTTCAGACAGGAGTTGCGGGGACTTTAAAAAGATCAAGGAAAAGTTTCTAGTTTTTCTAGACCTTCCCGAAAAACTGTTTGATATCTGGTGCTGACTGCCTTGAAGAATTTTTAGCAAATTGGTGGTACGTAAAAGTCCGTCGCGAAGTCTTGTTCGGAAATAATGTCTGGGAACTTGGAAGTAGACACGTCAGAGTGCGGGGTAAACCGTTAGTAAACCGTTAGTGGGGCAATATCTGCTGGTGATATAATTCGATAACTCAGGTTTCGTAATGAACGGAGAATAACAAATTACTGACTTCAAGGTTGCAATGCACATATTGACAGGCAGAATCTATTAAACTCGGCGGGGTGGGGCTGCTTATGATAGAAAGTTTCGCCGTTGATCCCGAACTTGATATATCATATATATTTCCGACGGCGTCGTTGCCCGTTGAAAACTCGTTGAAGAAGCAGAGTAGTGTTTTGTCAGCAAATTGAATTGTAGGATGTCTACAAAATCAAGAGTCACGGGGAAAAGTATTGTGGTGACAGGTTTGTACCTTCCTCAA
Source organism: Hymenoscyphus fructigenus (assembly GCA_001414455.1). Taxonomy (NCBI): domain Eukaryota; kingdom Fungi; phylum Ascomycota; class Leotiomycetes; order Helotiales; family Helotiaceae; genus Hymenoscyphus; species Hymenoscyphus fructigenus. Next base: position 656,420 of record LKUV01000008.1, on the reverse strand, counting down.
ACGAAAGTGATCCAACCAAGACTGACCCTTCTTTCAGGGGGCGCATCCGGTATTGGGCTTGCCATAATACAGTCCCTAGCACCTTCCTCAAACAGATTCGCCATCTTAGATATCTCTTCCTCGGCGGCCGAGTCGCAAATCAATACTTTAAAAGCTGAATATCCAACATCGAGCTTCATTTTTCACATTTGTGATATTTCGAACTGGGAAGAACAGGCTGCTGCATTTAAGCATGCCTACCAAGCGATGGGTAGTATTGACATAGTCTTTGCAAATGCAGGTGTAGTTGAAATTGGTAAATTCTTGGAAACAAGCCAGGACGAACCCGCGAAGCCGAATCTGAGATGTCTGGATATCAACCTTGTTGGGACGTTGTATAGTAAGTACGGCTATATTTGTTCTGATAAGACTCTGCTAACAACAATGAAGCCGTGAAGCTAGCTGTTCATTACTTCCGGAAAAATAAATCTAAGCCGCTCAAAGGGTCGATAATCTGCACAGCGTCGAATGCGGGAATCTATGGTTTCCCTTTCGCACCCGTATACTCCGTAGCAAAGCACGGCGTCGTTGGTCTGATTCGATCTTTTGCAACGCCTCTCGAACTCGAAGGCATTCAGATCAACGGGATTTGTCCAAATGTCATTCGTATGTTACCCGCTACCCCCTTGAAACATATATTGATAACATGCAGGTACGAGTCTTGCAGATGACAAGCTTTTTGAAGTAATGAAGCTTACTCCCATGTCCATTGCAATCGACGCCATTTCCGAATTTCTCAACAATCCTGGACTGACGGGTTGTACAGCTGAAGTCAGCGGTGAAAGATTCACACTGAGGGAAGCGCCTGAATGGATTGATGAGATTACAAAGGAAAATATCGAAAGGTTCTGGACGTCTAGTAATGGTCTGCCAAAGAAACAAGTGTGACGGGTGCGATTACGAGCCCAAATGAAACTTGTCGGGCACCGAAGATCTCAGTAGATCATCACTAGCTGAAGAATCTCGATTCGAATCCCACAAAACCCTATAGTTTGTTTCAATTAGAGACGCACATGATACACATCTTTAAAGCTCCGATCATATAACACCAAGTATTGTAGGATTGGGCCAAGCTTTGTGAGCTCATTCTCATCAGACCATCACAAGATCTCCCATCGAGTTCAAGTGATTCTGGTGAGTCTAGGAGAGCGTTTCGACAAAGGTCAAAACACCCCGCCACCACAAGTGTTGATCGCCTGAATAGCAGAGATTGTTTTCGGACTTTATTCGTGTCTTCTTTCAGTTAGGAACCCTGGTGGAACTAGATGTTGCAATGTGCCGGGACATGGGGACTAGGCTGGTAAGAGAATTATGACACCCGTTGGCCTGGTCCTTGGATCTTTTTGATGCAACCCCAATGCCTTGCAGGACAATCCGAACGGGATTGATCGGATTTCCGAGGTTTATGCTGGGTTTCTTTTTAAAATACACTCTTCGATATTGCCGTGAGGCACAGTTGAGCTTAGCCTACCGAATGTGCGCGGAGGCGCAAACCGCCATGATTTGCCAAAGATCATCGAAAGTGTCGCTACATTTCATGCGAAAGAGAATGCTTTGTCAGGATGTGTCTGTGTTTCTAAATTTAGCCCTCTTCCAGAGCATTTGAAGATCGCTTTTGCAATCGGGAATTTCCACACATCCCTTGCAGACAAATTGCTAGCAATAGTGCCAACAAGAGATATTTACATTTTTGGGCTAGCGTCATGTACTGTCATCTGAAAAAGGAAGGTTGTCAAGCAGCCCCTAACGCCATCACAGGCTCTGAAGGGCCCAAGAGCCATGATAGTGGGTCTAAAAAATGGGCTCAAACACTCAAACGCCATCTTGTCAAAAAGACGAGTCACATTGGATCGTCAAAGCGTTTCCCGGGTGGGAACAACGCCCATCCCCCGAGAGCGTGTGCTAGGATAGGCGATCCAAGCAGCATTGCAATAATGCGATATAAAATTGTTTCGCAGCGAGTGTCGCGTACCAAAATCCTGGCATCTCTGGTTTATTCCTTTCTGTTATACTCGTCAAGTTATTGGAGTTCAGTTATTGTTTTCCTAGGCCTGGTTTCCATACCAAGACATCTGTGCGTAGGGCTAAACAGTGCAAATAACGTGGCCCTAAGAAGCGTTGACAGCGGCTTCGTTGTTTCTATTGCCCGAGTATGCGAAGTAAGCCTCCGTAGCTTCGCAACTTGATAACCAATAGCCTTTGAACTGACTCGGCTGTGGATAAACCTTTTCGATAATATATTAAAAGCCGTTGATATCAAGAGCATGGTTCAAGCCCTAGTGGGATCAACCGATGATCAGAGAGCGTTCAAATGCTTCGCTTCCAGGTGTAGGTACCGACCGGTGAGCAGAGCAGCCCGCTGCAAAGTGGAAACACTGGCATTAAGAACCGGGATATTCTCCTATTAAGAAACGTTGTTTCCGCTTCGGTTGCATGGTGCCGCTTTTCTTAGTCCACTTCCACTTCAACATGCCAAGGAGCATGCGTATATTTTCCAGACCCCCTTTTTGACAAGTCCATGAACCGACGAACATGCGAAATGCGCACAGTGACTTTACTGCAACCATTTACGAGTCATGATCAGCAGCCCCAGACTTCGTATGTGCTTCCGCGAAGCAAGGCCAGCTTGTTTGTATTGATCAAATGTTGAGGAGTGATTACGCTGACACTTATGCAAGCCGCAACTTCCTTTGACTCCTTATTACTACGCTTCCCTGTCTATAGAGCAATTGGCTCCCAAGGGCAACCGAGTAGAGAAGACATACTCGTAAGCTCTGCATCCCAAGTTTACTTTAGGCATGTAGAATTGTTTCTTATAAACATATTTGCGGGGGAAAGACTCGAGTACGCTCTCCTTCTACTCGTTGGCAACCCGACCTTAAAAGCATTGGTCATGCCCGTTTCAAGAGTCGGTTTTCCCAAATTCAAAAGCTCTGATCGCCGTCTCCGTACGAGTATCCTTGATCCTCGAATTCTGGGCGTGGAAAGTTGGGATAAAGGATTAGATTGCATGCTCCTTTTCAACCTAGTGCCCCACCCTCCCCCGGCTTTACTTTACCTAGGCACAACCTGGAGACCCTAAGAAAACCCCCCACCACGTGCCGAAAGCACACAAGGCTCGCTGAGGTTCCTCGCCTTTGGAAAAAGCAACTCTTGAGGCTTCTGTACTCCGTACATTCGTTCGGTCTTAACTAACCTGACAAGACATCCACCTCAGCCTGTTTCCTGCAGGTCGACCCTCAACAAGTGCCGTGAAATCCTTGGTTTTGTGTCGATGTTTGGCTAACGGCTGCGAATGCTCCAATGCTCGACAACTCGCGACCCATCGTTGGCCTTCGCCGGACTCACAGGAAATCCCGAACTGGGTGCAAGACATGCCGGGGACGGCATATTCGATGTGACGAGAAGTCACCTATTTGGTGAGCTAGGTTCTCCTTCTTTGGAGGGACAGGACACTAATTACTATAGCCGGAACTGTGAACGAAGCGGGCGTCAGTGCATTTATGGTTCGTTGATCTATATCATTCCCAGATAGCTGGGAAGTCCCTCCGAGACATCCCCTCTAACGGTGAACAGTAGTCAAAGTGAAGGATGAAGCTGGAAGTGAACCACCACCATACAACCTCATATATTCCTATCCTACTGTGGAAGCAGCCAAGTTACCACCGCAAGAGCTCTTTCTTTTGCAACATCTCTCCTCCTTCACCCCAGAAGTCCAGTTCATTGATAACAGATACTCGTCATGGATGCGACAAGTTCCTTCGTGTGTTCTACACCTCTTTGTCTTCTGCATTAGCTAACCTAGAAAGGATGATTGGCGAGCACCGCTTTCTACTTGATGTTGTCCTGGGTGTTTCTGCAGCGCATCATATGTTGTCGATCGGCGGACCCGATTCAGGTCAGCTTTCTCTGTATTATCGTGGCCGTGGGTTGAAGGGCCTCCAGGACGCACTAGCAAACTTCTCCGAGTCAAACGCGGATGCAGTTCTTGCGTCTTCAATCATTTTGACATGGTATTCAACTGAATGGTAAGTCGGTAAAAAGGAGCTGAAACCCTAGCAGTCAGTCGTTGGTTAAAACTTGTCTTTAGGAAAGAATGGTCTTCGTTGACCCACGGAATTCACACCATCGAAGCGACGATGCAACCATTTGCAGAAAAGTCTCACTTCGTGACGCTCATCGAGGAGCAAGCTGTCATCCCCGATGAGCTCCAGCCTTTACCACCGACCTCTGAACATTCGGCGGAACCGCATCTGGATGCTATCGACGCTCTAACCGAGTTGATCGAAAGACTGGGAGATGTTAAGGACTATGTTGTAGGGCATGAGGAAGAAACTGGACTTATTGACAAAATAATGGAATTTGCACTTATGCTGCGAGCCAAAGTCCCAATGACCAGTACAGAGGAGCAATTCTCGTCATCTCGGCTATTGCGAGTAGCATTGGTGACCATACCAGTCGCCTTACTTCGTCGAGTCCGAAGAGATCCTCTGTCAATAGTCGTGGCCGCTCATTTTTATGCAGCAGCGTTAGCAGTGCAGCCATTGTTTCCAGCGATGGGTGCTATGGCAAGTTTCCGGGTGACTAGTCTTTTTGCTTCGCTAACTAATTGTAGTTCTTTGGTCACCTCGCACTTGCACCACTTACTGAGCTCGGCAGATATTTGGAAGACCAGAGAAATGACCCCGTTGCGTCGAGGAAGTACGATTGGAATACTGCCGCTGCGCATATGCTCTATCCGGTCGAGACTGTTAGACGCTTTCGAATACGATTGGGTTGGCCGACTTCTCCAGAACCTCTGATACCTATGCCCTATAGTTCTCCGGTTTCGAGTAACAATTCGCCAAGCTTAAACACTTGAAAGAAACAATTTTAGCCGGACTGGTAATTTAGAGCAGAGAGTAAAAACAATTACGAGTAAATATTGGTGGTTCCTTGGGTGGTATGGAATTGGGTGGACTCCTCAAATCGAGACGATCGAAGCACACCCGAAGATTCGACTTGCCTCTTTGGGAATAATAGCTGGACTTTTCGAAGGACTGACGCACACAGCCCGTCGAAAATGCGAACAGCCGCTGAAGAATGGCTGTCCGACCCCCTCGAAATTGGACCCAATTGACACCAACAACTCCTATACTGCACCTGCAAATACAATCGTCAACCACATGTTGGCTTTGAAAAGCTCTCAAGATGACATACGCTTCATGGAAACTGGAAGGATGTGAGGTGTAATAGATGGAGACTGAGAATGTGGAATAGGACGAACTACCCCTTTTGATACCTGAAGACTTCTGGGCAATGTTGGGGTTCGACGACAGATGAACAGCATTGTATCATTGCACTCATTGTCGCGATCTAGATTCCGAAACGATTGCGCCTCTGCGAAAGCGTTCGCTTAGCTATACCTACGAGGGGAAGGAAACAATACCCGATATAAGATTTGAAGTCAGATACTTCCAACCATATCATACACGACGGACGACATACACCTCTACCAAGGCGAAATAACAAATCTACACTGCCCTCCAACACCCCTTATTCACCTCGTTGTCCAAGGTCCCATGTTACAATAGAGTTAGGCTGGAGGGTGGCTGTGATTTTCGAATCTTGAGATTGGCCATTCACCGCCTACTTTGGACACATCCATATGATTGTGAATCAAAGGTGCTTTTTAAAACAAAATCGGAAGGTATAGATTTGGAGGGAATATGGTAGGGCAAGGCAATGTTGGTAATCAATTGGATAGCAAAAAGTTAAAAAGAAAATGGAAAGCAATTCAACTCTAATTTGCAATTTATTGTCGCTTGTCGCTTAATCTCCACCTTAATATAAGCTAGCAATTAAACTGTCTCAATGACGGAGGTAGGTGAATGGTTTTCAATCCACTGCCGCTATAATACAATCGACTCCTCGAGTCCCACAATCAACTTTGTCACTTTGCAAACCTCCTCTCCTTGACCAAGACAAAAAGGACGTTATCATCAAAAAACAAAAGCACACCCCCCAAAACATCAAAAATGCATCTCTCAACCTACTTCCTTCCTCTCGCCTTTGCTTTGGCGACCGCAGACGTCTCCTTCGGTCCTCCACCAAGCAACCCGACCTTTCCAGCCCCAAACCCTCAACACCCAACCTTCGCGCCATCACCAACCTTCGGCTCACCGCCAAGCAACCCATCCTTTCCAGTCCCAAATCCTTTACACCCAACCTTCTTCTCACCACCTCCAAACCAAGCTCGCGCTGAAGAAATCCCTACATTCACTGAGGGCCACCCAACTCATCCTCTCACCCGCCGACAAGACGTCCCCCACACAACACCGTTCAACCACTTCCCAGGCGGTCATGTCTTCGTCGAGAAACACGCCCCCCGCAGCTCCACCGACCCCGTTGCTCTCCCACCGGCACACCCATCCTTCACCTTGAGCAGTGTTCAACAACCAACCTGGGCACCAAGCTCTGGAGGAGGAGCATACACCGGTCATCCCTCTCCCCTCCCAACTTCAGGTCTCTCCATCTCGACTCTCCCCACCTCAATCATCGTCGATACCTCAACATCAGGCTACTCCCACGAAACCAGCACTCACCCCGCATCCCAAACCATCGTCACGACCTTGGCAATTCCATCTACATCCGTCACGGTAGATCCAAATCCAGGTGGTCCAGTAAATACTTTCATCTCGGTCCCACCAACGTACCTCAACTCCACCGTTACAACCAAACCAGCAACTGGCATTACGACTTCGACAAAGGTTACGACACCGCCTGCTTCTTTGCCTACAGGATCGGGCACTTCATCTTCAGGCTCAAGTTCGGCTTCGCCTAGTCCTACTACTTCGCTTGGAAATGTGTTGGAGTGGAATGCAGTTTTATTTGTTGCTGGATTTATGGGAGTTTTTGCTTTTGGGATGTTGTGAGGAGTATCAGCAAACCGAAACGCTTTTCTCACTCAATTTGTTGTTGAAAATGATTGAGCATTGGAGTTTACCTAGAAGCCGAGTTGGAGATTTGAAATTGAACCGAATCGCCTGGGCATGTACCAACAAGTGTTTGGTGGAGGAAGTAATGAAGTAAGAGCCAAAAAAAAACCCCCCCGGTATTCTTTCCTTCAACTGAAAATGGGATTTTAGTTAGTTGTTTTTCATTGGAAAATTGATGGCCAACATTACTTTTTGAAGATGAGAACAATTAGATAGTAATTCTCAAGTCATTTCGATGGAATTAATTATACCACATTTTGACCAGGCTCTTGCATTCGTGTATGTGGCTTTGTCTAGTCTTGATTGTTCTTGCTTCTTTTATCTCCCAATGTACCACTGCAGGCACGCTGATGTCCACTCGCTTAATTAGTGACTTGGCTCTCAGGACTTGTCGAGTAAGATTCCGGCTAATCCTATTGATCGAAACTGCACGATGCTATCACTAATCTATATCAAGTATAGCTTGCAGTCCAAAGTAAACCTATGATGCAAGCTTCAAATCCAAGAAAAGTGATACTGAAACTATGAGCACAACAAAGAGGCGCCTAGATAAACTATATGAAAACAAGAGGAGGTTCCAAGAAGTTTTACTCTCGACGGAAAGGAGTTTAGTCAAGTTCGAGATTATTCTGGTGGCTCCTTCCCTCGACTCGCACTCTCACTATGAGGTGTGAATACAGCTTGAGAAGAGGTTCAAAACCTTCCTCTGCCATTCCCTGCCAATGAAAGTTTTTTGTCCCCAAAAGCAGCAATAAACTAGAGTGAGAGTATACTGTCACTGCTCCGAGTAGAGTACCAAATTCTCCCATCGTTTAAGGGTTACACAGGATCTATATGAATCACTTTCAAGCAAACAAAAATCATCGCTTACTCTTTCCTCTCCTTTCTGTCCACGAATTTCTGAATTCCATTCCACGAAAATCCACTTCTCCAACTAACTCCCCTCCCATCAAACAAAAAAAATGACAACCAACCCCCTTCCCTCAACCCTCACAACCCCCTCACAACCCTCAAATAGCAAGCTACTTCTCCTTCCCCTCCCTCCCCTGCATCCCCCTCACAAACCGCTATTTCTACAACCTCCTTCCACCCATACCCAGTTACTTGCCTCGGAAACCGAAAAATGGTGTGTCTCGCGATGTATATATATATGTAGATTGCTACTAGTCAAATCGAAGAATTCGATGAGCCTATGCGTACAAAGTATAGAAGGGGAGAGTAGGGGCGAAAGAGCATCGGAGGTTTTGCTTGGAATTGGAGAGATAATTTGTATGGTAACCACGCACGGGTCAGGGTTGGCAAGGGGGTATTATGAATTATGAATAAATTGATACTATACTCAATCGCTCCTTCCCTGTTTCCAAGAAAGAAAGCCACGAATCAAGTCTTGCCGCGCATGTAGTACAGACCCGAGTAGGAAAGGGACGACCACAACCCAGCCCAATACTCCAAAGATTTGAGAAAGAGAGTTTCCAGAGGTACATTTTTGCCTTAAGGCTTAATATGGTGACCTCTAACCCATCAGTTGAATGGGTTTCTGGGTCGTTTAGAGACACAAGCTTCCAATGTAATCCAATACTATTGGTTTTGTACTCTCTATCGCTGAAGGGATCCAGTTCAACGGTCAAAGTAATTCCCTACTATTGCTTCATAGAAAGCCAACTCGGAACTTTTGACGAGGCACTCTCTCTAATTGCTCCCCTCCATTTGTGCGTCAGGAAGGTAAGGAACGACCACGACTAGCCCAATACCCCAACACATTTTCTGTCTAGGACTTTTGGTGTTCCCCCTTCTTGGTCGCTCTTTCCCTTCTTGCCAGACACAACACCAATGAAGCAATTCTTGCCGCAAGCGCGCCCACATTTCTCGCGCGAGGATGGAACGACGAAGACCGACCAAGGAAGGGCCTACCTGCAGCTCAAATCTTCAAAACCATCGCGTCCCCCCTCTCCTCCTCTCCTCCTCTCTTCTTCCACCATGACCAACAATTCTTTTCCATCAACGACACAACCCATCTCCCATCCTGAACCCGGGCAAGGCGCTCACCAACACACCAACCTCCCGAGGAAGACTTTAGAGGCCCAGATCCTGTATCAATACACGTCTTTACACGTTGAGATGTCACAGTTTTTACCTCGTTCAAAGTAATCTTCTCACCTCATGTTTCCACGTGGCGCTTGGTTGTAGGTTCAGCTTCAAGGGGTGTGGAGTTGGGTTGAGAGACTTCTTTTGATCTTTATTTTCTTCTTATGGGCTTTTTTGTTTGCTGGCTGCCGGTACCTATCCACTCGATTTCGGCAATCACACCAATTTTCTAGAGCTGCGAACTACGGGTGTAGGTTTGAAGGAATTTATTCTGCACGGGTGAGTTCATATCGACGGAGGTCGTTGTTGAGGGCGGTAGCTAATTTTTGAGCAAGCAGTGTCTCGAGGCCACCGGCATGCCATACCCGATCTCGGTCCGGTATGGCCCGAGTTGCCGATGTCGCTCTACCAAGCTTATCTTAGCGCCAAATGTCCGATAAAGGTATCGCATGGATCAGTCCCCAACTTTCACCCCCCAAACATCACATCGTACAGGCTACAAGTACCTCGGAGTACTACCATGGCTGGCTCAGAACCATCGTATACCGTCTTCATTCGTCTCCCTTTCCCCAGGGGCGACTTTGTTGACCCGCCGCCTGTAAGAAGATGATTCTATTACCATCCCTCCTGTACCAATGCAAGCTGACTTTCCCAGGTTGAATGGGGAGCTGCCAAAGACAAGGCCTTGTGGAAGATCCTCTCCAAAGCTTCCAAGAACAGCGATATTGACTGTAAGTTTCTCTACTTTTACTAAAAGAATATGCAAGCTAACAAAATATCAGGGAGCGAATTGTTAGCATTCCCTCCCTTGCTTTCTCGATAAGCTAATAACCCCGTCAAGGGCAGCCAAATTCGAAGTTACTCTCGCCTTTCTTCTCCAGCAGGCAGCATGGCTCTACGAACGACAACTTCAACAAGTTCGGGCGCAGATGAGAAAAGTCGGCACAACAAAGGGAACCACATCTACAGCACCATCGCCTGTTCCGGGCAGTATATCGGAAAATGCTGGTGGTGAATTGATGAGGAGGACGGGTTCCGGAGGCGGAGGTGAGCAAACACCGCTTCATATCAGTATGCACACAAGCTCACGATATGCAGGTCCACGGGTATCGTCTGCGCTATCTGGAAGAAGAGATTCGCCATCATTAGGAAATGATGGGGTTTCGAGTACCCCAATACGTGCAATTGGTAAGTTAATTCTCCTCCCAAACACAAGCAAGGCTGTACTGATTTGCTTAGCTCCACCGTTTTCCCGGACCTCTTCATCGAATAATACAAATAACCCAACGGTTGCTTCTCGAAACCTTCCTCCCTCCTCGCCACGGCCTACACATGCAAAGCTAAATCGTCGTTCCCTTTCTCCGAAACCTAAATCCCGACCACAGTCGATGGCAATCGAGCCAACAACTCGCTCGCCTCCTCCCGATATTCTTTCTTCTTCTCCCTCCGAATCGTCATCCGATTCCGAACCACCAGCTCAGAGCCGACTCTTACGACGTCCTGCACGTTTCAAGTCCAAGCATGGAGAATCAGAAGATGGGGATGGCTCGGACGATGAACCAGCGTTTATGCCATTTGCAGAACCCACACATCACGATCCAAGCGCTACTTTAAGGGGTGATCCTCGAAATATAAGTCGTCGGAATTTACCTACACACAAGAAGCCAGTTGAAGCGACGCAACAATCGCAGACTTCAGATTCATCTGCAAGCTCGGCGGCTGCACCACTTAGAGCACGTCCGGAATCTATCACGCGAGAAAGTTCTCAAAGACATAGGATGACTGGTCCACTGTCTCCACGAAGGACTGCTGAACTTGCTGGCAGAAGTCCAATATCGAAAGGAAAGGGACGAGAAGGTAGTGATGGTACGCCGAGTATGGGGAGTAGCTTTAGTGATTTGGATGGTATGTTCTAGATCCCGGTTTTCACCAACCCCCCTTTCACTCTAATTTCCATTTATCTCCTATCATATATGCTTACATAACTTTTTTTTCCAGATGCATCTGTAACGCAAAGTGCTCTAGAAGAAGCACTCGCGAGCAACATGCAAGCGGGTGGTGGCATGGCTTCTCGAATGTCGAGTATAAGCCAGGCATTGAGAAGTAAATATCTTTGACGCGGTAATAAGCAGCGATATTAATTTGATTGGCATGTATATTGGGCTGTATTATGATTGAACGCAAGGCGTTGTTGGAGTACATTTGGAGTTTTTGGAACTGGATAGGCTTCTATGGTTCTCCATCACCCCCAGAGGAGTCTTATGGCTTGGGGAAATGTAAGAATGTATATGAAGAGAATATTCTATTTTTTCTTTCATGCTGCTTTTCTTGTTGTGTCGTTTTCATGATCTTACTTTTTTTCCGGATGTTTGTGTGAGATTGCTTGGGACGATCAAATACGGAAGAGGCTACCAAAATGCTCTGAAGTGCCCTGAAGGCTTCTGGTTCGCGAACCTCCCTGTAAAAAGGCATCGATACCCTGAACCTATGGGTAATTGAGCATATTGGGAGAGTATCTGAGCCTTGATTTATAGGGAGAGATGCTAAAATACAGCGCTGTTCTTCAGTAAAGGTGACCTAACAATTGCTCGACTTTTTTTACAAGATATTTCTACGAGATGTAGCTAAATGGTAGGTGACCTGACAATTGCACGACTTTTCAATTCGGATCTTCTACAAGACGTTTCTATGAGATGTGGGGATTGATAGGTGACCTATCAATAGCTGGATCGTTTTACAAGATGTTTTTACAAGATGTGGGGATCGGTAGGTGACCTACGAATTGCTGGGGCACTCTTTTCCCGAAAACTGTCTCTTTAGACTTTTTTTTAGATGGGCGCTTTGCTGGGGTACTGGGAAAGAGTGGTTTTTTTGGGGGGGGGGGAGGTAGAAGGGTATGGTGTAGATTTTAGGAGGTGTATACGATTCTGATTTTGATTCGATGGATTGATTTTTTTGGTGTTTTTTGGGGGATATTTTAAGGGTTTAAATTTTTTGAGAGAGTGATGTGTGGCTGTGGATTGAAGGGGGCTTGCTTGGGGAGAGTTGGGTCGATGGACATTGTGGAGTGACCGGGACTGGGAATTTCTAGGACTAGACATTGTCCGGCCTATGGAGCTCTAACTACTGCTAAGAAGTTGATTCGAGTTTGTAATGTTGGGATTACGGGAACGGAATGGAGCTTACTAGCTTGCTGGCTTTCTAGTGGCTTACTTGGGCTTACTTACTGGCTTACTGCTGGTTTCCTTGCTGGCATGCTTGCTAGGTTACTTACCAGGTTACTTACTGGCTTCCTCGCTGGCTTACTTACTAGCTTACCCGATGAAAAAAAGTTGGAGAAGTGAAGGGTGGGGATATCACACCACTCCCAGCCTCATCAATTCCCAACGCCGATTTTCGAAGGAAAGCAACCACGAAGGTAACCCAAGGGAGGAGGTTGGGGGACTTTGGATGATAAAGGGTTCTTTTGTTCCGGAGCTGTTTCACTGAATTGGCATGTCTTGGTGAAGGACCTGAAGGATGATTGTGGAGTGAATCAGGGTTTGTGTATTTGTGTCTTGTTATTTTGGGGTTGAGATGTAGTAAGGGGCTGTGGAGGTTCGGGGTAGGAGAACGTAAGAGGAAAGGAAGTATGGGTTTCTTGTTAATTTCGTAGTTGGAAGAGGGGGTAAGGAGGGTGTAAGGAGGGAGGGGATGGTAAGTGGAATACTTGAGATGTCAAAGTCCATTAAAGAAATTTTCTTTATTCTTTCCTTCCAATTCCCAAGTTTCTACGAAAAAAATACCCATCCAAAAAAGAACAAGAGATGAACAAGAAATGAAATCCCTCTCTCCTCTCTCTCCTCCCATCTCCTTACTTGCGTACGAAACTTTCTCGAGATCTCGACTAAGTACCACCAACCATCAAAACATCAATCTCACTCCCCGCAGAGTTAACAATACTAATACTTATCCCTCCCGCCGTCCAAGCAGCCGCCGTCACAGTTCCCGAGTACAAAGTATACCCCGCCTTCGTACCCGCACTACTGAGAGCGACTTTACTAAAAGTCGTAATTTGAGGTCCCAAAGTATTCGGTTGATTAACCGGTACAGCTACATTCACAATTGGCGCCGTAGCAGCGACATCCCTCTTTCCCATCCTCTTAATAACACTACTTGAATACACCGCAACCGTAAAGGCAACCGTCACACTACCCGTACTCGTTTGTGTCACTTTTGTGAGGGAGGGAACCACGAAAGAGGAGGTTTGCACGGCGAATGTGCGGTCGTAGTAACCGGGGAGAGTGACGGTGAAGGATGTAAATGCTGGTGCGGAGGAGACGGAGGTGGAGAAGGTGTAGAAAGTTGTGGTTCCATACAAGGAGGTTCCGAGGGCGGATTCGGGGGTTAGGGGGGCGTCGGCTTGGACTGCGAGGGAGGAGATGTCGTTGTAGGTTAGTTTCATAGAGGGGATGGCGTCGGTTGTGAAGGAACCTGTTGGGAGGAGGGCCTGAGAGGGTTAGTTTTTGGTGTTGGGGTTGAGAGAGGTGAGAAGGTGGCAGGGTGACAGAGAGGGAGAGGGAAAACTTACCCGTATATACCCCTTGAAGATCAAGGTACCTGATGAGGAAAAATCGAGGGTGGTGTTTACAGGCTTCACAATTTGAGGAACGATTCCTGTTGCGGCGGAGAGGGAGACGCCGTTAGGAACTGTGTTAAGCATTTTTGAGAAGAGAGTTCCGCATGAGGTGATGAAGCCTGTGTTGCTGAGTTTGTAAAGGGATTTCATGGTGGCGTTTTTGTCGGATGTGAAGAGACGGAGATCACTTTGGGATGTGACGTTGGGTGTCGTTACGAGGGTTCCTTCTTGATGTTAGCGAGAGGAAGGGGGGTGAAAAGGAGAGTTTTAATGGTGTGGGGGGTATGAGCGATATGGAACAAAGATAGGATTGATGTACTGACCTCCTCTAGTTCCTGTTCCATCAACGTATTCCTTGATGACACTGTTGTCAAAGACATCTGGAGTGCTGTCGAAATCAACTCCTCCAGCTGTATTATCTGGTGTGACAGCTTCAGGTCCAACAACATCAGGGAAAACACCATGGTGAACACCTCCAAATGTATGTCCACAAGCAACCTTTAGCGAGTCAGTCTCTCTTCAAGCTTAACAGACCAAGAAAAGATGAGTCTCTTGTATCGCAAATATATATATTAAACCAAGAAAAAGGGAACTCACAAGACTGATAGCTTCAGTCTGACTCATTCCAGCACCCCCAAACATACTAAGCGTGTCTGTAAGTGTTGTAGTCGGACTTGGAACACCGGTAGGACCCGGTCCTGTAGCATCTTTCCGCCCATATCTCATTGGAATCTGGGGTCCCCCACAGTTGCTGACTGCAGCGACAACTGAGAGCGCGAGGAAGTCTGCAGAGCTAACTTTTGAACTAACACGGTTGCGGAAGAAACGGATTGTGTCGTTCATTGCTGCGCCGACATTTTCATCTCTGTCTGTTTCGAAACCGCTGTTTTAAGAGTCAGTTTGGGTTTCTTAATACACAGATGAAATAAATACTTGTGAAAATTTGTAGGTTATGGGAAGGGGTAAAGAGATGAGGTAAACTTACATACTAGCATCCAACCCACCACTCCCATCCGAAGTATGATGCGTCACAAAATCATGGAAAGAAACCCTAACCCATTGCGCAGCCGTCTGTCTCCCAATAGTCTTTGGACCACTGACATAATTGAGACAAGGAGTTATCGCATCTATGAATCCAGATCGATGGGCACCGTGAGCATCCACGAACTCATGTTCGATTAGTGATTCTTGGACATTGGGGTAGAAGAATGCTGCGTATGATGGAAGGGTGTTGAGAACTAGGGATATGAGGGTGAGTTTTGAGAAAGTCATTTTGAAGGAGGTGAGTGATGATCAAATTTTCTGAGGGGGTTGAAGTAGGAAATTTGAGATGCCCATTTTTGAAGGCTTAAGATGGTGGATTTATAGATATGAGAGCTTTCCAAAGATTGAGTGAAGAAAGAGTGTGAGTTCTTGAAAAGGTAGTTCGTGAGAACTTCTTCTGAATCTCTAAGGAGAAGGTAGATATTCCATTGCATAGTATTGCTACCAAATCAAAGATGTCTAGACTCATTTTCTGGTGGTACTGATGAAATAAACCACTTAGAAGTCCTGCAATCCATAGTCGTAATCAACAAGTTTACTGGAAACAAAGATAAACGATTGGCGAGACCATAACTGGCGTAGAGTTTCATTTGGTGGAAAGGTTTTGTAAAGGGGGAAGGTGACGGGCCATGTGGTGAAAGGTAAATGTGGCGGAAGGTCGAAGTGTTTGTTGAGGGGGAAGGTGAATATCCAGGAACAAATCAATTGGTGGTACCGAGGGTGAGTGCTGTACACGATTTTAAACGAACCACACACGCCCAATTAGCGATTTCTCGCCTCTCCTTTGGGTGGTACCAAATTGGAGGCCCTGCAGCAAACTCTCCTCCCATACAGATAGAAGCACTCGGAAAAATGTAGCCTTGCAGTCAATGTAACGAAGAAGAGCTTGTTTTTGATAGTGCATCCGATGCTTTTGGTAACCACCCAAATTAGGAAAATGATAGATGTGGTTCACGGCCCAGAATGGAAGAAGACTCCATACCAGGCAATCTTCAGCAAGGGCAGACCAAAGCTTGATTTTCCATCCTAGTCTGGGTATGGCTGGTGGATGGATTACAATGTTCGAGGTCAGAAGGGAGGTGAAAGCAGAACGATAAGGAGAATCCCAGTCCCGATTTTCGCGGCCTAAGTCTAGTGCTACGCGAAATCATGCTACAGGATATGTTTCCTTGCGCCCAAGCTCCGTATCTATCCTGACCGATAGATTTTGACTCCCCCAAAGAGAGGCACCAAAAAATATGATAGCTTCAATAATGCCACAGATTGTTATCATCCACTTCATAGTTAAAATCTTGAGGTTGTGCCACGTTCAGACTCTCAGGCGAGTACATTGTGTTTGAGCTCGTGGAACCAGGTTCTTGAAAATATGGAGTTTCAAGGATATAAGGGGTTGTTGATAAATTATCAGTCAACTGCTGATTTGGGAAAGAAAACGCCTCTGGTATTTTCACTGGCGGTTTTGGTACGGGATCTGAACCCCTCTGGTTGGCTGCTTTGAGGAGAGTCATATTTGCATCGAGCAAAGCCATTGCTGGCTTCATATATCGAGCACCATTCTCGCTGTTGATTTTCAAGGTCCAGCGATACTCTCTAAGTTTGGTGCGATAAAACTTAGCTTCATCTTCATTGGATGTAGTTGAAAGCAACAATGTTCCAAATACACCTATCAAGGCGAAATTTTGAGGTGAAGCGAAATACCAGAAACTTGAAAGATGCTGAGGCTTTAAGGACTGCACAAAGTCGATTGCGAACATAAAGCGTTCGTGTGCTACCGATCGACAAATTTGATACAGTTGGGGATCCACTGATGGATTCAATGCAAGGATTATGCGCCGATGGATAGTGATTTCCGTTGCGATATACGCGAGTCTGAGATAACCGACGGCGTTGAGCTTCAAAATCTGGGTTGACCCCATTGACAAGCATTCGGGAAGATTAGAGAACCACTCCCTAAGCTTTACCTGTGCTGGTTTGACTTTTTCCAGGACCAATGACAGTCCATTCCCAGCTGCAGAGATAGCTACAGCACTCTGAATGCTGAAAACACTTTCGAGCAAGTCCGCTAATATTTCTGAAAGAGAGATCATCTGAGTGAACAGGATGCGCCCCTTCTCGACTTCAGAGCTTCCTTCTTGTTCATCTTCATGGGCCTGATTTTCTGGGAAGTCCAGACTCGACACCGCAGGAACCGCCCAATTCGACGAATTGATTAAAGGCGGTCGACCATACACCAAGGCCCCCCATTTATCTTGCATATATAGAGCCCACGCGAGCCGTTTTCTCAGACCTCGTTCCCAATCCGGAATCTCAAAATCCGACGGATCTAAATGCAAACCAAGGCCGTACGAAACGCTGACCATCTGGGCAGTCAACTCAGCTGAATCAGTATCGGTGTATTGGAGCAAAAGGAGGCCAGCTTGGAGCAGGGATAATTTCGGTCGATGAATGGTATTGCCAAGCGACTTCCTAGCGAGCTTGAGTAGAACTTGGGCGTCTGGTTTGGTAAACTTGCTCAACGAATCATTATAGGTCCAATAATGCAATCCATGAAGATAGACAGCTGCAAGCAGGGGTGGTGAAAATTCTCGATAAGACCTGCTGTATTTCTCCAAATATACTTCTTTGTGGAGTATAGGAAAGCTGGGAAAGACAACTCGGAAATAGAGATCGATTAGGGCCTTTCCGTGAGGTGATACTATTGCTTCAATTGCATCGAGATCAGAGAGCTCTTCTGCGTAACCTTGAGTTCCGGCATCTGGAAGCAGTAAAAAAGAATCAGTGGTTTTCGAACTGATTCGGCGAAGTGTTCCATCGGCTAATTGCACCTGGGCTAGCGTGGTCGGAACTGGGTTGTTCGACGAAAGGCCAAGAAGGGAAGGCTGGAGTGCAGCTGTGGCACCCACGTATTGAGAATGTTCATTGTTTTTCAATCCGAGTGTTCTTTTCAACAAGGATGGCTCCGAGCTCGATAAATTGTCATACTCTTCGACGCCAGTACCGGATATGGTACGAATCACCCGGGTTTGTAGAACGGGTGATTTTCTTGATAAAGTTGAAGAGCTGGAGAGTCTGATATGTTGTTAGTACGTACACGTGACTGTATTAAGAGGAGGTTAACCTTCGTCGCACAGCCGGTTGCGATGGTTCATCCTCGTGGGCATGGGAGTCGTTTCCTGTTGAATCGAGAACCTTCCTCTTTCGTGACTGGGGGTTCTGCAGGAACGTGCATTCCTGATTATGGAATTTGCAGAGCACACACACTGGGGAGCCTTCTTCGAGAACGCATCTACTCTTCCGTTTCCTCTGTTGTTTAGTTGTGTCAGCAATATCAACTACCGGAGCACAGATTGAGACGGCAGGTGCCAGTTGCCAAAGAGACGAAATGTGAAGGAGCAAAACAAATGGCTCGAATAAGCAAAGGGGGCAGTATAGCAGACAGCAACTCGCTGCCCCATCCACCACCCCTGGGTACACAGATGCTTACTTACACAAGCATCGCATGGTCTATCTCTCCGCTTCGGTTGTTGCGGGGTGGGCATTTTGGAGCATTGTCAGGGAGCGGTCGGGCGCTACCACTGGGACTGCCAAGGACGATAAGTCTTTCTTTGGCCTGTTGGCGATAGGTGAGTTGATGTGAATCAATCGTCGAGAACTAAATAACAAAATTCATAGTTGATGGTGCCGATGGAAATGACAGAGGACTCGGCTGTGGTTGTGGTGTTATCCCGAGTACTTGGAGATCTACACTGCCAAATTGGCTAGCGCTAGAGCCTATTTGAACCCCACGCTCAGCTGGGATACATAAAATTGGCATTGCATCGTTTTCACTACATTTTCTGAAGCCGTTCTCTCCACTTCAACTGCCTTTGAAAATAACCCCATTCTAGAATTATTTCAACCTCAACCGTTCCAATATTTTATCATGACCGAACGCCGATTGTTACAGCCAGTGGCCCAGCGATATTTGGTCACGATTACCTCTCTGCTTGATACCTTACCTATCTTACCTACCTTACCTACCTTACCTACCTTACCTACCTTACCTACCTTACCTACCTTACCTACCTTACCTACCTTACCTACCTTACCTACCTTAGCTCAGCTCACCTGAGCTTACCTACCCTTTGATGGTTGACAGGCAGCCTCTCAGGTCTGGACAAAGCAGCACGAACCCACGAGGTAGAAGCAAGGATTTTTTGCAGAACCTCTGCCGCAAAATCTTCCGGTCCGCTGCACCTCTCGCAACCATCAAGTGCTTGAACGGTTGGAGAAGGCTTCCACATTGAGCTGCAGAGAGTGTTTGCTGCAACTTCCTGCCGCATTCGTGGAGCTGGTGCTCCAGAAGCTGCTGCAGGCAGACGCGTGACGCCCCGTTTGGATTTTCCCCTCCCCTCAGCTATCTCCCAGATTCATTTTCTCTTTGACTCAGACCAGTAATCAGGGTTTTATTTGTCATTGACTGTACCGCTTTTTTCCCTTGCCTGGTCGTTGGCTGCTGTATCACCAGGGCTCCAACATGCTCGAGACATCACCTTCCGGTACAGAAGCCGGCACACCAAACGACGTGCTTATCATCGGAGCGGGCGTTGTTGGTCTCACGTTGGCACAAGGCTGCCGAGAAGCGGGCATCCCATTTCAAATTTTCGAACAGCTTGATGCATCTTCCCCCGCAAGTCAAGGTTGGGGATTGACTCTGCACTGGAGTCTGAATGCTCTCGAGAGGACTATCGGACCTCGACTCTCCGCTCTTCTGCTAGAGGTAGGTCGTATCTTTGGTCGGCGATCAGTTTTCACACTCACAAATTCGTGTCGACCAACGTCGATTCTAGTGTCAAAGAAGGCGAAGGCGGCTTTTTACTTTTGAACGGGCTCAATTGCGAGCCTCGATATCACGTCTATCCACGAAGTCGCTTCCTCCGAGCTGGTCGTCAGAAATTGAGGGAGGTGTTGTCGTCGGGTCTGCCAATCCAATTCAGCAAACAGTTACAGTCGTTTGAAACGTTGAATACCGGCTGCGTTACCGCGAGATTCTCTGATGGTACCACATCCCAAGGACGTCTTTTGGTCGGCGCCGACGGCAACAATAGTGCTGTTCGCCCACGTTTGACGGACCAAAAGCTGGAATCTCTGCCAGTAAATCTTATTGGTGCCGTTCGAAATTTCACCTCTGAACAGTTCGCCCCAGTCCGAGCTTTGAATCCGCTGCTCTTCTTCGCTGTCAATCCCAAAACACAAGTCTTTTTCTTCTACTCTACGCAGGTAAGACTTCATTTTCCCGCTAGGCATCTTGCATCTTACCCAAAGTTAGGAAGTTCTGCAAGAAGAAGACGGTACGATAACATACGATGCTCTCGTTGGGCTAAGCTGGATGGTCCAAGACCCCCACAAGGATGCTATTCCACCAAAGGACGAATTGGTAGCAGAGATGAAGAGGAGAGCCGTTGGATTTGCCGAGCCCCTATTGAGCATGGTCATGGAGATCCCGGATGACACTTCAATGGCAACGGGCCTACGAATGAGGGACTTTCCATGCGTATCGTGGGACAACTCAAATGGGCTTCTCACCTTGGTTGGCGATGCCGCGCATACTATGACGATGTATAGAGGAGAAGGCGCCAATCACGGTCTCCTTGATGCCGCCCTCCTCGTTGATCAGCTGAAGAAAATATATGCGGGGGAGGTGAGTCAAGAGGAAGGCCTCAAAGCATATGAGACGGAGATGTTGGAACGAACCCGGGCTGCAGTTCTTCGTAGCAGGCAAGCCGCTCTTGATGCTCATGATTGGGACAAGATCGACGATGCTTCACCTCTAATCGGGGCAAGAATCCCTCCTGCTACAGCATAATGTCAGGATTTCAAGTTTTCTTTGCATTTTCTGTTGTTGACCGAAACCTCCCCACCTCGTCGTTCTCGTTGTACATTTTCTTCTGGCTCCCCGATTTGCCAATTCATCATTCTGCAATATGCTGTGGCACTCTCTCATTTATTCAACATTTCAAGACAGTATGATCGATTCATCTATTGGTTTCTTTGGCAGTATGAAGTTGCACAAGATGCAAGCGCTCTATGTTGCATCGTGTCCGAAATGCAAGAAGAGGGGAAAATACTCTACGGAAAACTGCATCGAATGAACTTTTTATTCCGTGTCTTTTTCGCTTTCTGCGTTGCTACCTTACGCTGGGGTATCTCTCGTTTGTTCAGTCTCATTCTTCATACTGAACGGGAACTCCTGGAGGGAGGTCACACTTTGTCCTTGTCAAAGCCTCTTTTGATTCATCATTATACCCATTTCAGGGAAACTCTAGCCCAGTTCGAGGAAATCCATGCTGGCCACAGAAAAGGAATTGAGTACTATAACACCAGGAAAATAATGTTCTCTTGCTTATCAGTTCAGACCTCTCAGTATCTCAGCCAAGTTATACAACATGGAAGATGTAAAATTGATTCGTCAATTTCCGTCTCGACACCTGCGGGGTCAATTGCATTTTCCTAGATACTGTATTGGGCAGCAATACGGAATGTAGTCTTTACCGGATTTTCCTCCTGAGACAACGGATTCCTGTCGCGATATCAGCATTACATTCTCTATGCAGCATAGCGGTCTATCCGAAATCATGTTGTGCTTCCTTCCCCTCAACGCGAAAAATCGGTCTGTGCGCAGCGCAAATCGCGAGAACTTGTGACTTAATTTGCAGTGGCCCATACTCCACCAATACCCACACCACACTATGCAGGTAGAAATCGCATATCTTTTCGTGATTGGTGCCCGCACCACCCTTTTGAGGGTCTCACAGGTGTTGCTATCAAGAACGGCTTGCGAAGTTGGGGTGGTGTTCGGCCCCGCATGAAACTGGAGCAGCATGCACAAGAACCGGAGGGTGCTCATTGGTCGATTCTTACCACGAAATACAATTCCAACATTGTTTTTGGAGAATGGCGTCTTTCTGTAATATTCCATCTCAATGCCTCTCATAGATATATAGTGCCCCCTTTTTCCCCACAAGGGAGGCAGACCAACCACACTCTTTCCACTCACTTCTTCCACTCTCAATTTCAATTTTTGCTCGCTCGCTCGGTGGCTTGTTTTACCTTAGCTTCCCGGGGTTCCAACAGCTCCGACCCTTCAACTCCCAACCCCTCTTCCACTGAATACCCAATTGCCAGAAACATAACTCTCTTCACCATGCCCACCATAGAATTGTCTTCGAAGGCAGCTCGAGCTCTTGACCAAGTAAAATCGGTACGTACCAATGGCAGCCCCAAGTTCTCCTTTCCCGCAATGACAGTCTGAAACAATCAACAGTTTACTGACCTGTGCTTTTCAGGGTCTATCCATGTTGTACATGGTAGATTATTTCACGGAAGACGAATGGATGAAGATTGATGTGTGCATTCACAAGGGCAAATATGTTTTCACGAAGGGCCCCCCGAAGCATATTTTGGATCTGGATATGAGTGATGATGGGCAGAGCTCGGAGGCTTCAATGAGTCTGCACTTACAGCAGGCTGATCATTTGCAGTCTGTTGAGAGACAAGAGAAAGAGGAGGAGATTGCGCCTGTTGAATCTGCCGAGGATACGACTGATGCTATCGATTCGGGCCCGGGTTCAACACTGGACCTCTCGTCACCCCCTTCTTCTATCGAGGAGCCTGCAGAGTTTGCTACCAGCGATGTCATCTCTTCTTGGGTGGATGAGAACAAAAAGGAGGATGAGGAGGGAAACTCGTTCGAACTTTCCTTGGAAATGTCACAACCTCCTCCAGCCCCCAAGCCAGTCGAGGCACCTCCAATCAACAATCGCCCGACATACACGAAGGAACAGCTGGAGGAGGCGAAGGCCATGAACAGATGCTTCACCAAAGCGCCCGAGACTGGTTCAGGGAGGGCAAGAAAGGTGTTCTCCCAGCACAAGGAAAATTACCGTGTCAACGAGAGCTACCCATTGGAGGATGCAATGCCAGAAACTGAGGAGTGGATGTCTTCAAACACGCCCGAAGACAATCACCGGATCAACCAATGGGCAACCGAAACGGAGCCTGCATCTCGGAATTGGAGCCAAGCCGATCCTGTGGCCGATCTTGTGGAAAGACTTGTTGCTGAGTTCATCCAGAAAACTGGGAGGGTCCCGAAGCATGTTAACGATATTTATCAACCCAACAACCACCAATATCAACAGTCTCTTACTGCTCGTCCAGATTCACGAACAACCTCCGTGAACTCTCGTCAAAGCGCAGAGTTTGCCAAATCTCTCGCCTCCGTAGTAGGACGCTTGCAACCAAAGACAGACAACTCCATGACCAGCTTCAAGCCGGGGGTAGTGTTAATCGCTCAAACCAACGTGAACGATCCATCAAAAGTAGGCATGGGTGTGAAAATTGGTGATTCAATCAAAGTGGTAAAGCACGTCTCTGGCATTTTTCACTTAGGCGAAAACCTGACCTCGGGGAAATTTGGTCAATTTTCAGAGGATATATTCTCCAGACCTCATCAGCAAGTTGCCGCTTCTATTGTTAGCGAGTCTCCAGCATCAAAACCCGAAACGGCTTCTGTTGTTGATCTAGACCAGTTTGAGAGACACAATGCTGCGCAATGGGATGAAGTTCCGGCCCCGAAAAGAGCTCGAGAACGACCCGCGCCAGCTGTGAAGTCAAACTTTGGTGGTTTGGCGAAATCCAAATACGCCGTCTTGGAGGACGAGCTGCCTGCCTCGAGTTCTTGTAGTGAGCAAGATCCCGAACATGGAACATCCAGGGAGGTGGCGGGGATCGAATACGCCAAAGTAAACCACCCTCCATTTTCCCCGACTTCAAAAACCTCTTCCCACTAACCTCGCCTCTTTGCCCCTCAAACAGTTTGATCCCCAACAACAATCAGATGCTCAAATGCCACCTCTAACCGGTCCTCGGCGACCTCGCCAGCTGAAGTCTGGCTGGAAGGAACCATTGAAGCCAGTTCCACCTCGTAGAGAAACTTGCACGTATGTACATTCTCTTTTGCCCCCCTCCCTTGATTTATCTATTTCTCTCTTTTTCGGTTCATTAACTCAATTTAAAGCATGTGGGCAATTGCCACCTGCCGCTTCAAAGCAGAAGAATGTCGTGACCTGTAAGTATTTTCCGCTTTCGGGTTGTTTCGTGAGGATTGAGACATCAATCTCTTCTTAGACAACTCCTTCCCTCCTCCCATAACCCTGTTTCCTCCTCGTTTTCCTCAAACATAATTCTAGGGGCAATACTAACACCGATATCATTCGTAGTCACGCCATTGTCGACCTCCCTCCTGGTCAAGAACCACGCAACCTTCGCGATGGAAAGCCCACCTGGGGTGCCCTCGCCGACTACCAACCTCCGCCAACCGAAATCACTTCTCCCTTCATGAATCAATCAATCACCGAACACAGTTCCCAAGTTTCAGGAACCGAAGATAGACGTCTCCAATCTCCTCCCATGTCTCCTTCTACGCCAAGGAACAATGGCTCCATAAATAGCGGCTCGAAATTCGCAAGTACTTGCCCATTCTGGGCGACAACGGGGGAAAATTGTTACAAGAGCGCGGAGCAATGCCAGTTCATGCATGCGTGGACTGATGCGGGTGTTGCGCCTAAACCGAGAGGCTTCAAAGCTCAGAGCAAGAGTCATACTCAGGATTGGAAACGGTGGGATAACCCTTCACATCCTGCGAGGAACCCTGAGAATCAGACGTTCCGGCCTGCCCCTGGGGGTCACGAATGGAGAGCTTTGGAGGAGGAGAGGGAGAAGCAGAAGTCTCACCGGGGAGATGCTGTTGACAATGAGAATTCGGGATATCAGCCCGAGGAGCGGGGCAGACAAGCTGCCTGGGATCGTTCTGGCCCTGTTGAACCTGGACTTGCCAACTCCGGGAAACCGGCTTGGGATAAGTCCTCTGGTTCGACTGTTGAGACCCCGCCTGCAGATAAAACTTATGATGCCGATGGATGGGTCATCGACAGTCAGCAGGATTTGAAGCAGGAAATTGGCTGGTAGGGTGGAGCTCACAGACACTTCTGTGTGAGCTGTGAGTGAGTGATTTGTTGGGAACGAAAAACGCAGCCTCCTTCTTAGCTGCCCGAACATTTTCGACGACCAAATACCTCGAAATGATTGAACGACCATTTACTCGGAGTACGGATATTCCTCCACACATTTCCGAAAACAAGTTTTGACGTCGACTTTCCTCGAGTTCGTTTGGTTCGTCTTGAAAATACGAAATTGGAATACTTATTTTGCACAATATTGGGGGTTTGGAAACGAAACACAAAATTGAGATACTTATGTTTGTGTGCATTGTCGGCGAATGCATACGAAATTGGAATACTTAGTCTTTCTCCCTTCCTTGTGGAATGGAAAGATAAGTTATTCCTGGTGCCTTATTTGGCGAGAAGAACGCTGTTCTTGTCATTGCTGTGGCTTCGCTCCGGACCTCGAGTCATATTGCTCGCTGCCTTGTTCTTGGAATTACCCAATGAAAGAAGAACAGTGGTGGAATGCTTGTTTTTGTTTTGGCCCCAAAAACAAAAAGACAGCTGGGAAAAAGTTGAAAATGGAGAGAAAAACTACATTTGGATGTTTAAATATGTTTTTTGGGATTGGGAATTCGGGCACATATTTGGATATGGGATCTGGTCATTTTGTGGGGTGTCGCCCCGACTGCAAGGTTCCGCGACTACGGCTTCTAGCCACCCTCTACTTTATGGTTTATTTGTGAGCGAGAACAAGAAAAGTCAGGAAAGCAAAAAAAACGAGAAAAGGGTTTTGTACTTGAAGGGAATGGCTTCTTCTTGAATGACAAAAAAATAGATGACGAGATGTGAAGAGCTAGGAAGCTTGAGAGTCGGTGTGTGAAGGGCGTTTGGGATGTTTTCTTTGGCATCATCCCGATACGATCTGGACGACGAACCAACACATCCTCCATCCGGGCTCCCCCTTTCCATAATTGCGGCCAGCGTTGATACCTCCAAATCCCCCTCAGGTTGAACGAGTTCAAGGAACTACCTATCTTCGTCGATCCTCTCTCCCCATGTGATTACGATGGTTGTCGCTACGTCCCTCTCTCCCCAATCCCGATATCACTCCCTACCCTGCCTTGACTATCACAATAATGGCCAGGGAATTTTCAAACTTCTTGATTGGAGCTCCAGGAAGTATCTCGGGCAATCAGGAAAGCTCTATGCGAGCTTTGAGAAGATATGTTCAAGAGTCTGAGGCTTCGCACTGTGTATGAGAAGGATCTGGAAAGTGTATTACAGAGATGCGAGGGCTACCAAAAGGAGGGAACGATGGTGAGTTGACGCCGTCTTTCACTAGGTTGGACTACTGCTGGTTTTCGGAATTGTACAGTATAGGATTCGAAGCACCTCGGTTCTACAACTGGCATTTGGACTCTAGACCATTTCGCCCCCCAGACGGCCAGAGAGCAACATCAACTACGATATATGCCTTGAATCAGCGATTGGGTCTTTTAACGCAGTCCTGTTCATCCCCGTCCTGGCCTCTATCCCAATCACGAAACTGGGTTTTGGGTTTCGATGCCATGGATGGAGTATCAGATGAGAGTGGAGACTGTGAGTTCGCACCATTTACGAAGTACTTAGAATCGGGAAGAGCAAAAAAGTAAAGCGACTTTGATTGTCATGTCTTCTTCGCTATCATCGAGACGATTTGCAGCAAGTTCGAAAACACAAATGCAATTTGTATTTCATATACAACGATGTTCAATCCACGATGCTATTGTGAGAGCGCGAGGTTGCCGGTTTCAAGGTTGGACCATGGCTCACCGGGGCGAATTATGTCTAATACTTGATGGCAGTCCATGGCTAGCCAACGATCCGTAAGGAGTGCGAGATTGCCTGTTGTGATACTGGCCCATGGCTCACTGAAGCTAGTTACGCCAAGATATTTCACTGGAGGATTCTTTGAAAGGCAGTGCAACGAGTCTACGAGTCGCCCAACAACAAGTGAGATTTCCATGTACAGAGCACGCACAGAGCACGCACAGAGCCTATGTGTTCAGCATATGTCTTCGCTCACGAAACCTCTGTGAAGAACGATTATGAGGAGAATGTGATCTCTTCGCCGACACAATGTATGGAGAGAGGTTGATTTGCCCTGCCCAAGAGCTGTGTGAGGATGGGAATTGGATCTCATGGCAGGATGTTTGAGGTTCGGCAAAGAAAGATCAGAGAATGACCTTTATTGTCGATATGAGTTCCTTGGCGCAAATGCAAAAGTCCCACAGCCTGAAGTTGGTTTCGCTCACGCTGGCTTCATGGTGGATATTATTGCAAAACATCTGAGACCGAGCTCTACCGGTATCAGCTCCCTCGACCTAGAAATAGGGGAGCAAGACATCTCTCAGATTGGGCTATCATTCCTTGCTGGTTTAGACCGGGACTTGAACAACCCCAGATTTCAGAACTCGGCACTAGCCCTTGGAAGAACCTGTCAACCATGAGGTCGGGCCCAGTAAGCATTTCGTCGCTGGCTTCGACTCGCAAACAGAAACCTTGCTCTGCTTTGCCTGGAACAAATGTACCAGGGCACACGACCCACCAAAAGGCCTTGCACCCTTTGGTGCACTGTGGACCGAACTCATTCCGTCGATATTCCAATGAGTCGACCAAGCCCGTTGAGCCCAACTACAATCGAATGAGGTTTCGATCCAAAAAGCAAGCACGGAACCTATGTGCTCAGCACATGTCCTCGTTTGCGGCGTCCCTGATTTAGCCTCCATCCGGCTGCCAACTTCACCAACTTCAGGGTTTGTTGGGCATACGAACTTGTCTCGGATGCTAGCCGAAGACGAAAAAATGCAGAAATCACTACGGCGGAAAATAAAAGCCAGTACTACGACTGGAACCATGCTTCATACCAGCAACCAGAATCCAACCCGGTTGGACGGAAGCTGTGTGACATGGAAACAAGCTTCTGAGAATATAAGTGGGACTAGATATGGACAGCGGCTAGGGAACATTCTGGGGGGAAACTTACCCGGTGTCAGACTTCTTAATGAAGCAGGATTTTGCATTAGCATGACTGCTGGTCCTGATGGCAAGACCAATGACATTGTCATTGAACAGGGAGACGAGGAGAATGTGAAAGTGGCACAACAAGCAACGCACGTACTCCTTTCTGCATCGACGATGGGATTTGCGTCGCCTTCGCTTCAATTACCTGGCCGGATGGAAGCCGCTATGAGAGAAAGTATGTATTCCTCCTGAGATTTGAGAGCCAAGGCCCAGAGCAAATGGCGAGGCAATCAAAATCTCGCGGGAGGACAAGAAACGAGCGCAGGGAAGAAAATATTCGGACCTCTTTCGAGGAAGGAGGCCACTTCGGGGTTCCAATGATCCGAAAGAGGTCTCCTCCTTCGATCCCGGTAACGAAAACGTACAACAATGGCCAGACATACGTGTTACCCGTATCAGCATTGAAAAAAAGTTTCGAGGTCTTGTAAAACAGCAGGGTGTTCGGAGAATTGTGCCAACGCGAAATGAAGAAGACGAGACTGTCGCCGTTGCGGGGTGGCAATGGTGGAACAAGGTAGTTGAGGCCTTCCGGGTCTTGCGCTTGACCGGTCCTGTGACCATCGTGGGAATTTATCTCTATTTGGTCAAAGACATGCAAGGCAATTTCACTGATTTAGAGATGGAATCTACTCTAGACGCCATCTTCGAGGTACTTTGCTGGACATCTATGGCGGTGAAGCATGCTATTAGACGCGACAATGCTGCTGAACACAATGCTGCTGAACACAATACCGTTGAACATCAACGACCGATTGCCAAAAATTTCTGTTCACTATGTAGTTTCGCAGTGCCCTCCAGCAATTTTGGTTCCGATATTTCCAATGGAGAAAACGGACAACTTTCCCTGTTCAAATTTCCGACCTTCTGCTATATAGCATTGTCAGGAATTTTTAACCCATTAGAGTCTACCCTGGAATCTTCCCCAGATACGATGCAACGCGATCCACCAAGAGATATTACTCATTTACCGACTCCTATCACGAACTGCTTCCTACCTTTGTAGGGGCGGATGAAAAAGACATGTTTACAACAGACGTTGTAAATCAGAGATATGAAGGAGCGACCGCTTTATTTCTACCTGTTGACAGGTACCGGCACCAAACACAGAGCACATACGCTGGCTATTATTCCGGAGGGGGGAGGATTTCAATCTGCGAAATCGGGCTTCGCAACATCCAAGAGTTGGAAGCTGTTTCCCTTTCCATCATTATGGTGCCATGGCTTCCCCCCTACCATCTGGCACAAAAAAACAGTGGATGCACTCGCAGTGAGTGGGTCAGCTCGTACTCACCGAAGATCCTACTCGATTATGATTCCTTGTTATTTTCATAACACTAGGTATCAAATACGGAATACCTCGCGAATCTACCCCTTTATAGCTCGGGGGTGTCTTCGGTACTTTCAGCCTTCGAGAAGGATATAAAAACTTGCTTCTTTCCACCACCTGAGATCCCTTCCCGAGTATAAGTCTCGCATCAAACCTCCCAACTACGCTCACCAATGGCAACTTCATCCAACGATACTCCATTCACGATCCTATACACGAGATCAACTTCAGTCAACCCATACTAAAGTGTACCTTCAGCCATGGTTCAGTGCACTAGGATTACGCTATTTCCGTCTTGCACGGGAGCTCAAAAGCCAGCATTCGCAGGAGACTATAGCTATGCAAGCAAAGATGCAGAAGGACTACAACACTTTCATCTTTCTGGGGATACACCAACAACTGGGACCGGCATTTCGAACTGTACTTGCGTGTGGCCATGATTCTTGCGTGGAACAAAGCAAGACATGCTACCTATACCTTGCATTTCCACGACACCTTCAGAGAAGGGGGTCCCCGGAAGGAGGAGGAGGATATGGAGCTTCAAGGACTAAGATCAAAGCAATGGTACCGGTTGAGCCAGTACAACTGGGGCCTAGTCCAGCAAATGGAGGCGATACCTCACTTGGAAATACTCGCATGCTCGCTATCAGCTCTGATTTGTTTGCATTTTACCCTTACCACGGCAGACGATGATACCCGTGAAGCATTGTACCCGCCGGATGACGAAGAGTATGTAGATGGAATAGCTATTCAAGCCCAATGAGCCTGGCCTAAGGGATCGCAGCGGAGCATATCTTCAACACCTCCGTAGTCTTCCTCATTTACGTAAGGAGTGTGAGTTTGAAGGTTGTATCGCAGGTCCATGGGCTCGTCGCGAGGACTATCTTGGGCTGGAGGAGAGTTCGATGAGTGGGAAGAGTTAGTTATGTTTGAGCTGCGACTTTACCTGTATGTGAATGGCGAACCTGATGTAACGTCAATCTAGCTGAAGCGCTTCAATATTGGGAACCTGGACGAGTATATCGAGGAGTTTTGGATATTATGATGTTAGCTGTGGGTGGAAAAATCATTGCTGGCATTCCCGTCGAACTTCTACAGTATGGGGGTTCAAGAGGGCGTTGATCACCTATTGAGGAGCAGGCAATCGAAGCCTTTATGTTGGACAACCAAGGATCCCAAGAATGGGTAATCAGGGAGGGCTTTCGTGTCACAGAAGCACGGCCCGAGAGATTCCCCTTGAGTGGCCTCTACCCCTTTATCAAGGCGGATGGTTTAGAAAACGCTGTAAACATTCACGGCATTTCTATTCCACCTATCCTTGATCCAAAGATTTGGAGAAAGATGGCGAGTGTATGGAAACAAGTTCAAGAAATTGGGGCGCCAAATTATCCATGATTTTTCGATAGAATGAAGAAATGGGAGGAGTGAGGTGGGCACACAAGTTGAAAGCGAAGTAGTGATTAGTGATTATGATTGATGAAGCGATATCTCCCTGGGCATGTGGAAAGAGGAGGGAAATATACGAGGGAAAATTTGAAGCCCGCGGGACGAAATGACTCGATCCCTCAGTTGAATAACTCAGTTTACCCAGCATCGCTTGATCGAACCCAGCCAGGAGCTTGCATACACAAGCAAAAAGCCAACATGTAATCAACAGGGGCTGGATTCATGGGAACAGCCAAATGACTTATTTGGAAGCCATTGTAATTATATGGGTTGGAGGATCACGATGAGTTTGATGGGGTTGGGGGGAGGGTTATGAGGGTATTGGAAGAACTATGGTTGGTATTTGGAGGGTGTTGTGGTTGTTGAAGATTGATGGTGGTTATTTCTGAGTGATGTTCATGGATGAATTGGAGAGATGGTCGTGTCTGGTGAAGTTATACGAAAATGAGCATACTTGTCAAATGTCTGCTGTGCTGGATGGGAGTTTCGTGAGTGCAAAATGAAAATGGTACTTGGATGGGAGTTGGAGTTTGGTCTGGAATTGGTAGACTATTGTTTGGTGGAGTTGGTTTATGTTTGTACAGCACGATCTGGGATGCGATGGGTTCTGAAGTTTTGGCGGATTTGAGGGATGGAATGTGGCATTAGAAACCGTGAAATAGAATTGCAATCTCATCACATCGCGAACATGTCTTATCGTGAGTTTGTAATTCATCTTGATTCTCCCTTGTAACGACAAAATTCACCAATTTCACAGCTCTATATCTCTCCCGACGGAGAAAAACTCGTTGCTTTACTTCTTCCTGGTTCTATACTGGTATTTGATAAAACTTCCGAATCAACAAGAAAGTTTCGGAGAGGCCGAGGACATTGCTAGAATGGTGATACCTAGGGAACTAAACAATAGAACAACAAATCAGGCCCTTGGTGAAGTCAATATCTGAAGCATTATGCGGAGAAGAAACGAGGATTTCTTGATAAGATGACTCGTATTGACGAGTATATATCATAGAGTCCCAAGTATCAGCCAGGTGAAGACTTGCCAACTCTGGGGTACCGGGAAGTCTTCAAGTCTTGGAATATGGAATGCGGAGAAATCCAAGAACTGTCTTGAATTCACGGCATCTGAGTGGCTTTTGATATTATTCCCCAGACTTGGGAGTCTCGCCCAAGTCTGGGGATTCCGCGAGATAAGAGATGTCAACTCTTAAGCACTTGGCGAGTTTGAACTTTCAACCACCCACACATGAATCTGATGTCTCTTGAAGCTTGCAATGCAATACTTTATCTCTTACCCAGAGTCGTTTTGGCCAAGAAAATGTATGAACTTTTTGGTGCGGAGAGAAACTGGGGAAACAATTGGCAAATAATTGGCAAATAATTGGCAAAGAAAAGTCCGGACTTAATGAAGAGGAGGCAGTCCACGTGACAAGCATACCGCATAAGAGCGGCAGTTTCAGAATGACACAATCCACCAACATCATTCCTCGGCAGGCCCCGCCAACCAATGAGTTTTAAAATGCAGCGGTGTGTTGAAAATACTGCCGTGGCGAAAGCCATTCTTTTGGATGTAAAAACATCCATCTTGCCCCAAGTTTGAGCAAGCAGAGAAAGAGGGAAAGGCAGGAAAGGCAGGAAAGACAATTCGACAACGCATCCGAACTATATCAACCCATTTATGCGATGAGGCTGTGGTTCTCCCCTTCAGCTGACAGCTGACTGCGGAAAGGAAAAAGATAAGCGAATGTGCTTTCTGGAGTGGGCAAGACAAGGTTTCACTTGGTGTTTTGGAAGGTATATCCTGGGGATCACTCTGGGTTTTGATACGGCTTTGCACAGACTTCTTTTGTGGATTTGATTGTGAAGAGCTGAACGAATAGAAAGAGAGTGGACGATTCTTAGACGAGTTGGGAGGAAAGAGGGAGCTTAAGCGGAGGGGTTTGCAGTGGTTTTAGGGGGTGACTTCGGTTGTTCGAGGGCAGCGTTCAAGTGAAGTTCAAGCAGCTTCCCCACTAGTCCACTACAGAGCCGCAAAAAGGACGTAAACTTGGGATATTTTGGGATTTGAGACCAATGGATTTGAGGCCAATGAGGAGACGATGAGGAGGACTTGCGACACGAGTTCCACGCTGGAGAAGGTCGATTTTGCTCTGGCTGAGCCACAATGCACGCGCCACCAACTGTGTCGCTATTCGAGGCTAGTGGGCAAGACCCCTGAATTACTCCATATTTCGAGTGCTGCACTCCACTGCACTGCACCTTCCTCAGTTACAACTCTTACTCTCATTCACGAGCCAACTTTGGTGCCACGACCGCCTTTGGCTTCTTCGTATCGCATCGCTCATACACTCCTTTGCATTTGCACATTCACAAATTTTGGATCTCTCAATACACGAATACGCGCTGACTCCTGCCTCCTCACCAATACGAATTCCTGACTGTGGCCGGAAGATCTTCGCCTGCGGATTACGGTTTGAGGACCTGGAGAGGAACCCTGGGAGATTGGAAATTGGGCTGCATCATCACCGTACAACCTTCCTCGACACGAACAAACAGACAACCAGAGGAACAGACAGCAGAGGACATATTGCGCAAGGCGATTTCGAGTTGAAGGCGGTATACAACACATTCCATTCGAGAAGAACACCAACCTCCTCTGGCAGAAGAGAGCAGTTTCCAGATCGCTGATTGCTCGCATGAGCAATAGCCGCCAACATGCTGCTGGGACTAAATTCAACATGTAATTCGACGCTGGACGATTTGAGGAGTATGTAAATTGGAAGGGCTGATTAGTACAGGAAGAGGTGCTGACTGAATATAGTTGGGGGTTCCGAGACGGCTCTGATAGGGAACTGGACATTTCACGAAATAGGTCTCATTGCTGCTCCCTCTGGCGCATTGATTGCTGTGGTAGTATCGTTCTACCTGATATGGATGCATGCGCTGCATTACACAAAGCCTTATGAGCAACGACAGTGCGTCTTGGTCCCAAAATTTTATGGACTTTGCGCTAACCATCAGTAGCATCATTCGCATTCTTTTCATGATACCCGTATACGCAACCTCCGCATACCTCTCCTTCCGATACTACTGGCATGCCATATACTTCCAGGTTATATCCGATTGTTACGAAGCCTTCGCGATTGCCTCCTTTTTTGCACTCATGTGCCATTACATTGCGCCAAGTCTGCACGAGCAGAAACTATACTTCCGAACCATAACACCAAAGGGATGG
This sequence comes from Hymenoscyphus fructigenus, assembly GCA_001414455.1. Lineage (NCBI taxonomy): Eukaryota > Fungi > Ascomycota > Leotiomycetes > Helotiales > Helotiaceae > Hymenoscyphus > Hymenoscyphus fructigenus. The sequence goes on along the minus strand of LKUV01000008.1, from coordinate 622,603 downwards.
GTATGGCCAATATCTACCATGAGAAAAATGTGTTGCGGGGATTCTGGGCCGTGGAGGACACCAAGAAGCGGGTTGACTTGGTTCAATATCATATGGTTGGGAGTTTACCAGTACTGTTTTGTTCGAGTTTCCATGACTGTTACTGCAGTTGTCACGCAGTATTTCGAGCGATACTGCGAGTCCTCGAACTCTCCTTTGTTTGCGCATATTTGGGTATGTTGGATATATTTGCAATCGTCTTACGGAGTAAAATGCTAACTTTGATAGGCACTTGTCCTAAACGCCACAGCAGTCACAGTTGCCATGTACTGCTTGATTCAATTTTACGTCCAACTCCGTACAGACCTCTCCCCTCACAGTCCGTTTCTAAAGGTCCTGGCCATCAAGCTGGTCATTTTTCTTTCCTTCTGGCAAGCTTTCACCATCAGTATCTTGACTTCCACCTTCAAGGTCGTCACACCGACAGCCTATTTAGCATACCCCGATCTGAAAGTTGGAATCCCTTCTTTATTGCTATGCGTAGAAATGGCAATCTTTGCGGTCCTCCATTTATTCGCATTCCCATGGGCGCCATACAAAACCGGTGCCGAAGTCAGAGATTACCCAATGTCGCTGGCATCTGGCGTTTCATCGAAGAACGTCCAAGGTCAGAAACAAGGTGGGTTCTTGGGCTGGAAAGCATTCGTAGATGCTATGAATCCATGGGATTTAGTCAAAGCATTTGCGCGCGCCATGCGATGGTTAGTCGTCGGACGGAAAAATCGCGAAAAAGACAGCTCTTATACACGCAACCTTGGGAATGAGAACGATATGGCTCTAGATGGTGGAAGGGAGGGAAGCTTCACCAACGAGGGCTACAAGAAACCCGTCGATCTCCCGATCGCAGACGAGTTCCGGAGAAGCAGGTTCGGGATGCCACAAGGGGCGATGGGTGGGAAATTACCGAGTGAAGAGGGGGCTGCGTTGATTGCACATGCGCAACCACATCCTCAAAATACCAATTCTGGGGGTTATGTTCCGGCGCGACAACGATATGATGCTGATGGACGGGATATCAGTCCTCACGAGCAAACGAGATATGCGGACACCAGCCCCGATCGTGGAAGAAGTCCTGTTCCACCAGCACTGAGGAGACCAGAGAATTATTCGCAGGAAGATATTGGGATGGCTGTCTCGGATCCTGGTCCTTATCAGCCGTACCAGCCGTATCAACAACGACAACCTACGGCTGCTGAGATATATCTTGAGCAGAAACGACAGGATCGGAGACAGGTATTTAATCCTTCGGAGCAGTGGGCTAGTTCTAAACAACCGAGGGATCGGGATCAGAATTCTTTTTGAGGGGTGAGAAGAGGAGAGGGGATTGTTGTATATTAAGAGCATGTTGTTTTTAGCGGGCGTGGGGGAGCATTTGAATATGTCGAGGCTGGCTCCTAATTTGTTGGTACACTCATCTTGTACTACACGGCACGGCTGGTGGCATTTTGCATTTGGGATGGCGTTTTCTTTGTTCAAATCATTTGTTTTACCTTGTTTTTCTCTTTTTTTGCGCTTTATCGAGCGATGATCACTGGCGTTTGTATAGGAAGTCTGAGCAGAAGCTTTCTGGTCCTGCATTTGTGAGGGGAGGTTGGGATAGGGTAGGATAGGTCTTAATGGCTTTCTTGTGGGTGGCTGCCTGGTTGGACTATCCGAGTTAGTTGTTGGAGACGTGGTAGGATAGAAGAATAAATATACAAATTCAAGGCCGAGGGTGTCTGTCTGATGTTCTTGCGTTAGGTCACCTCCGATCAATTTAACCCATGGGCTTTCCGCGTTGCGTGGGTCGTGTTCGTGGTTATTTGGATACCTGTGGTGGGATCTTTCTGACCTTTTTGGGGATTTGGAAATGTCGAGGGGATTGATTCGTATGCTGCTCATTTGGTTCCAAGAATGGCGACTCGTTGGGGGGTTTGTTTGGATGGAGGAGCTGAGGGGCTTGTGGTTCTGGTTGGTGTTCTTGGAACTTTGGATACGGGATTGGAGCTTCTAGTTCTGAAGGATGCGAGGATATATACGGTTACATACTGTCCTTTCTCTCCAAAGATAACGTCGGACGAGGAAATTGAGGGACTTGTGGTTCTGGTTGGAGTTGTTGGATTTTTTAACTTTTCGATGCCTGGGAATAGCGACGACCTATTGGTGTTCGGACTGGGTTGTAGGAGGAATTATAGTTTGAGTGTTGGAACCAAACCATCCTCGATTCATTGGAAATTTCTAAGAAACACTGTTTAGTCATTAGGACTAGACTATCAGCGATTGATTGAACATCCCTAAGTAATACCACTCGTCAGCCTTTAGACTAGTTTCTGTTGGGACCCCGCCTTTAGGTATTGGAGCTAAACCACCTAGGTCCAATTGGAGAGCCCTCAAAAGGACCACACATCAATCAACCTTCGGACTGGTTTCTATTCGGAATCCCTTCTAAACATCGGAACTAAACCACTCACGATCAACTAAACATGCTCATGAATGACTACTTATCTACTTCCAAACCCGTCTTCATTCGGAGCCTACCTCAACTATCGAAACCAACTTATTTACGACTCTCTGGGAATCCGCAAAAGCAGCTACACAAATGGTATGTTATAACTATGCCCTGACGAGATTGTAAACTAACTCAATAGTATTCCAAGAACAGAAACTCACTTGGATTAAAGAGCCAAGAACGCAGACTCAAGCTTAGGACTTCGTATCCATCACCTAGGAAGTTGAAAAACATCGATCCATTTAGGAAACTCAGTTTGAACGGCAATAAGACAAGGCGGCTCACTTGCTTTCAGTGCCAGGGCCAGGGGCCTCATAATATGGCAGGCTCGTGACTCGAATAGCTTTATAGTTAAGCAGGGTGCAAGTAAGATGATCAAGCCTCTCCGCTGGGCTTTTATTTGAATGAGGGATACACGGTTATGATAGGAACCATGAGAATCAGGAAATTTTCGCTGGTTGCTACATCTTGGGGATATGCGGAGTTTGTAGGGAAGAGAGGGGATTGGAGAACTATTGTGGGGAGGCATATGGATTTGGAGGATGGTGGGTGGAAGAGGGTTTGGACACGTACATGGTGTTGAATAGAAGGATGAGGATTTTGCGGAAACTTATGAGCACGGGCGGTAACTGTTGGAGTGAGAAATTGTGGTATCACTATGCATGGGCCGAGTGAAATGTGAGAAAGGGGTTCTGTGTAGGGATTGGAAATGTAGATGATAGAAAGATATCAAAAAGTACCTGGAATAATGTAAATGGGATTGAAGCATTGGGTTTATTATACAGAACTCATCTAAGCTCTTGGCTTCCTTTTGTGTTGAGTAATCTTCACTTTAGGGTACATTGTCTCATTCAATTATATTCGACTACCGTATCGGAATCATCGTTCTCTTCTCTCCTCACCCCAGCTGAAATTCACATTTCTTAAACCAAGTTCTCCAAGTACCCTACCATTAACGTTACCATGGTTGTTTGAAAGTTGTCGGATATCTTCATTGACATCCTTCAATCTATTCTCCGCATCATCCCGAATACCTCTCCTCTAAAATAATCAGCAAAAGGTGTTTTATGTGAATTATAAGAAACTTACATATGGTTATTCAAATGACCCATAGGCGATAACCCAATGACGAGGCCAAATATTATATTAGAAGTATTTCAAAGTTTAGCAATCATTTTTGCTAGAATGAAGTTAGCTCGGATCTTGAATAGTAGCTTAAAGTTTTAGATAAAAGACTTTTATTCTTACATTCAAGTTGGGAAGGATTATATTTGCTAGTCGGTGTAGAGAAGCTGAAATTTTCTTTTTGGATGTTGTTACGAATGCATCCTGTCAAAGTTAAGTTGATCCCGTAATTTAGTTCTTTTCTCCAATTCCGCGGTAAATGTCTACTATTTTCGCTACCTGTGCAGAATTAGCAGGAATGCAGTGTTAAGATGTTTTCTGGGAGGGATAATACGTATAAAATGAAGGAGTCCAAGGCGTAGATAGCATGGAGTGAGACTGACCCGACAAGTACTATTTTCTGAGTTTTTGAACTTGGGTTTGTTAGGCGTCCTAACATTTTATTTGGAGGTTACTTTACTTGTTCTTTGAAGGGTATGGGAAGAAATCCATTTTAACTGAGGCTAGGCTAGTTAAGTAGTTAGGTCGAGGCTAGACATTTCTGGGCGCGAACTAGACTGTAGCTAGTCCATTAATGACGTGAACGAGAATATTCGAGACATTACTTAGAAAGACACTAGAGAACTGGAAATCTTTCTGCAATTAATAAATTATTCCACGCTTTGATATTGTCTAAGCCACTCACGTGATAAGATAGACAAATCTTCCCGGGGGGGTTTTTTTCTTGAATTCTGGAATTTGTTAAGGCGTAAAGTGAAAAACGGTGAAACTCAATATTGGTATGGCTTCAAATGAGGTGGTGCTAAAAATTATAATTGTCTAGACTTGTAGAATGCCCCTAACTGCCTTTCTATTACTCGAGGGTTGAATGTGGTGTGAGTTATCTCAGCCGAGCGTTGAAGAGAAATTAGTGGTCGATTCTCGATCCTCTAACCGGGTCAAATCACAGTAAAACTGGCAATCCATGTCTTAGCAGCAGTAATTGATGTTTGGCCTAATTAACATGGGGTTATAGTTAAGTGAAGACAATGCTCCTTTTCATACTCGCTTAATTTCTCAGCTCATGTGATTCTTCCCCCTCCTGGCATGCCAACAGGCATTTGTCTTAGAAAACTTGTTCAGCAGAGTCCATGAGTAACCCCAATAATTACCAAGCCGCTGGCCCAAATTTCTCGCCATCAACCACGGTCTTCCTCATCGCGGTATAGAGGTAATCCTAGATGATGATTTAGCTTCCTTCACCAAAAGTTATCTTTGAGAATCTACCGTCGTCTCATAAACCCCCACATTTCCCCACCACTGCGGAATCGTAACATTTGGCAAAGTAATCGCAAAGAATATAACAATTGTAGAAAGTACAAGTCCAGTGTCGAGTCCAGCAGCAGTGATATAATTATAGTTGTGCCACCAACCAGGCCATTTACGACGAATCCAGTAATTGAAAGTCAAGCCTACCGCGGCCCAGGTTGAGAAGCTGAGCGGTGTTGCACTGATGATTGTCAGTATGGAATTTTGCTCAAAGAGAGGGGATTGAACTTACGGCGGAAGCCATGCCATTGCTCCGAGCATGACTGGGGCATTTAATAAACGTGCCGGAGAACGTGGAAATGCACGAATGAGTCCGTAGAAGAGAACAGGTAGCAAGGCACCGAGAAGCCAGTAGTATTGGATTGCCGAGTATATTCCTCCGGGACCAAACATTCGATTGGGCCCAACGAGACCCCAAGTGATACTTGAGGAAAAGAATGTCTTCCCGTTTGGACAAGTGAAGTGTGCTGATTGTGTTCTATTGAAAGGCGGTAAGTGAAAGTAATTATAATGGGGGTTGAAGACTTACGTTGTGCAGATTCCTTCGACGTTTCCCAAAGCCCAGTTCATTACGGCGATTTGAACGAAACATCCCCATATACTTGCTACCACTTGGCAGGAGAAAACTGTTCTTGGGGGTATTTTCATGTAGTGGGCTACTTTTAGATCTCCACTGTATGTTTGCCTGTTCGCATGTTAGACGGATTGACTAACAAGGTGTTGACAAATCATTGTGCCTACGCTTGACCTAATGTAATTGTACTGAATACTTTAAAAATCATGACCCCAATGGGTCTTCCAGGAATAATAAATCCAGCAAGGAAGGGCGAAATAACGTTGAGTGCTGATGCAAATATTAGCAGATACAAAGGCTGAAGACGAATAGAGTTTTACAGAGTTGAATATTGGTTGTAGCTATGATCATGCCAAGCGGTATCTGGAATGAGGTCAATAATGCAGTACCAACCATACCTTTTTCCATCAAACGAACTTACCACAAATATCCCCGCAAGAATAACTGAAACAAAGAATGCCCACCCTATTAAAAAGTTAGTGCATATCCTTAAGCCAGGTCAAAATCTATCTTACAGGGAATCTGCGAATCATAACCCAAAACAGTCGCTAAACCAAGAGCCACAGAAATTATCAGTAGCACACCATACCACCAATCCGGACACTCCCTATATTCCTTCATGGCCCGCATGTGAATATCGGGTTCTTGCTCTCTAGCCGCTCTGAACCGATACCAGATTTCCTGTCCATTGAAAAGTACTGTATGCACAATGGCAGCCGTCAATGCAGCAAATGACAGTCCGTAATTTAAAGCGAATGTGGGTGCAAGAAATATTGGAGAGTATTTCTTGTACTTTTCCAAGTCAAGGGTGTGACTTGGTGTAAGAATTTTGGAAACGTTATAGAAACTTTGTGTATTGTCGAACAAAGATGAAGTGTTGATGGGGAGGTAATCCGCATAACTTAAAATCCACGAGTAAACTTTTGAAATTTGAGGATTGGGAAGCTGGGGTAATAACTCACAGGGAACCAGTGTACGAAATTCCGATTGATGAAAGAATCACGAAAACCGTCAGACCAATCAAGGTGTTGAGATGTGCATGGGCTGGAGCTAAAAGAGGATTCAAAAGATAGCCGCTGACATATCTAGTGCCAAAAGTTAGATAATAGGAATTTTGGGGAGAAATTTTGAAACGTACGTCCAGTCGAATGTAATTGGAATGAGTGATAATCCAGTGAAACCACCAAAAAGTTGATTGAGAACAACGTCGTTAGGTTTTATCCCTGGGCATGTCAGAATTGTGTTTCGTAAACAATGCTTCAAGACTTACAAGATATAAAAGCAAAGACAGACAAGCCGTTGAAAAGTACACCAGGTATCCTATTTTGGATAAGCGGCATTCTTTGTAGACGAAGTTCAAGTGGCTTACCAATACCATGCAAAAGATGCCATTGTAAGATACAAAAACCAGCGATATCTCGAAACATTCCAACCATTTGATTTTGATGAATCTGACTTTGACTTGTCGTGGAGAGCAAAGAATAAGGAAGTGTATGAAAATTGACCTGGCCATATCATAGCAGACGGCCTATGCATGTTAGTTGAGCATCGCGAAACTTATATGCTCGAAGTCACCCACCAGACGAGGAACCGACGAAATATTCCGGACAGCGCAATCCCAATTATTTGACTACTGATAGTAAAAAGGAGTTGAAATCCCCAACCCATATCCAGGTTGTAGTATGGTTTCCCTTTAATGGCTAGCAGCGCATCGGTTGCGTAAGCATAGCTTATGGAAACACTAGTGCATGGTTAGCTAGATGGCTACATTTTCGAAATTCCACCTCTCGACTAGCACTTACTTTGCCATAATCTATTAAATTGAGTTAATTACATTAAGAAGAGCAATTTTTGGAAAGCTATGCTTACTGTGATTACTGTGTGCTCCTTGATTGTAAAAGATCCAGTGTTGAAAGTCCACCGGATACCAAAAGTATTGAAAACTCTAGTAGGCATGACTTTTGCCCAAAAGCATCCGATGGGATAAACAATTCTAATCGTTGTTAGCCGCCTTCACGTTTAGAGAACTGAGGGAATTTACAGTTGTATCACAACAGCGGGGAACGAGATAGCAGGACTCCTAAAATTTCACATCAGCAAATACCCCGGCATTGAGAATTTAGAACAAACCTCATGCTCAAAAACATATTCAACCCACTACCAACCGTCACAAAAATCATACCCAAAACCCATGCTCGGACTGTATTCGCAACTCCACCACTATCGGTGATTCTTACAGCAGCTCGAATTTCCTCATACGGAGACTCCTCGGCAAAGATAGCTTTCGTTTTCTCAATTGCATCGGAATCACCAGCTTCTGCGTTATGAAGAATATCGATTTCATCCTGTGTTAGATTCGGATCCCACTTGTGAGATTTGGCAATGTTCGGAATAACTGCAGTTACTGTGAGGTCGGTGTTTCGTTCGAATGGAGTTTTCTTTTCGTTTTGGGAGACATTTTCTGGTTCTACTGAACTCGCATTCAGAACTGGAGCTGTTCCAATCGTTAAGGTCGGCTCTTCCTTTCGTGTGACCCCTTTGTATTTCGATCCCCAAATCATGGCACTTTGCTTCCCTTTTTCCGGGATTGTGAATTTGCTTCAGTGTTCGGATTGCTAATCATCAAGTTTTCTCAGATAGCATTCTCGAACAACAAAAACCGGATATTTATCATAGTACTTAAGAATAGAGTTGGCTTTAGTGGTTGTGAAGACACGTACTTTGTGCCTCCACCCCACTTCACCGTGTCGCAACTCCGCGAATTGCGACAGCCCACTTTTGGGACGTAAGCCTATGGCTAAAATCATGGAGAATATAAGAATGAGAATGGGATAATTTGGGTGATTGAGATATCTATGTCCACTTGAGTTCCCAAAACAGAAGGTAACGTGGTACTGCCGATATCCGGCTAATCTCTCCACCTTGTTAAAACTTAAGATAACAATAACCTCATCGTAATCAGTGTCGACTGATAATTTCGGGCTGTTTTGTTTAGGAAATTTATGCATCGTTGGATCCGTATAAACCGTAGTCTTGAAAATGAGGAATTCTTACAATTCTTACAATAAACCTTCACTCCGAAAAAGGAGATAGCTTCTTTGAAGGAAAGTTTGAGTTTGGAGTGTAAACCCCATTCACAGTAGCCAAATTTCAGTCTCCATCTATGTAAATATAAGCTTTTTAGATCGATGCTTATCTTACCTCAAGCTCAATTACACCATAGTTTCAACATCATAGATCTAAGTCGAGACTTGGTCATTTCTCCCTGTACACTCGACTTTTTTCTATTACTCTATGTATTCGGAGCATGAATACTATAATTCCAGAGCATTACTCAAATCAAAAAATCAAGATTCTAATTCTTGTTAGAAAATCTCAGATTCGCAGGATACGCCACACACACGTGCTTCCCCTCCAAGCGACCCCGCATTTCAGTCCTCTCTACACTCGTTTGAGCCCTCCGGACTATACCCAAGTTTATAACCACCCTACCAACTCACTCAGAGTCTCTCCCAAATATGAGACCAAAACCTACCTTCACCACCCTCCCCGCAGAAGTCCACCTCCAAATCTCCAACCACCTCTCTTTCCCCTCCCTTACTCTCCTGCGTTTCACAAATCACTACTTCTACGATCTCCTCCCACCCCTAACACACAACCAACTCGTCAACTCAGAAACATTTACCTTCGCTATCGAAAGAAACCTATATACATGTAAACACCACCTGACTCTCCTCCCCTCCTCAAAATTCGCCCTCGCGCAACTCACAAAAACCCGACAACGAGGTGGCCGAGAAGCAAATAAAAGGTTCTGTCTAGATTGCGGCCTAAAATATAAAATTTACAGCTGGGGGGCATGGGTAAGAAGAGAGGGAGAAAGTGAAGGAAGGGTATTATGTTTGGACTGTAAGGTTTGGGAGTACAAGAGGGGGTTTGAAACTAATCGCTGGGAAAAGACTAGTTGTTGGGATTGTGGAAGTGGGGTTAATGTGAATGAGGAGGTAAAAGTGAACGAAAGGGACTTAGGGGCTGAGAAGGAGGTGAGAATTGCAAGAAAGGAGGGGAGACAGAGAAGGGAAAATGGGGAGATTTATGAGTTTGGTGTGAGAGATGATGGTGAGGCGTTGGGTGGGATGCTTGGGACTTTGGAGGGAGTTGCAGCTGACCAACGCTTATCTATAGAAATGTTCTCTGACCACCCGAAACATGTACTATAAAATAAAGAGAATCGATCAATATCTCTATAAACTTTGTCTTTCTTCATCTCGAGGTCAGCCCCATTGCCACGTGACTTCATCTAAAATCCGTGCACGTGTTAACTCCCATTTCCCAGAGAGATGAAAGATTAAAGGTATTCCTTGACCTACTTTGAATCTCTTATTACACATGTTCTACATGCTCCTGTTTTCCCCTCTTCCCTTGCTTCACAATATCCACCATCTTCCCCTCAACAACCACCTCCCCAAAACATCCCGCAACCTCCTCCAAGCTCAAACCCACCGTCTCAGGCATTCCCCACCCTATCACCACTGCACTAGCAACCATAGCTGCAATAAAAACCGAATAATACCTCCATTGGATCGCCGCAAATGCAATCGGTGTAACCTGACCCAGCCAAAGTGAAGAAATACCCTGACAAGCGAAAGCGATACCCATTCCATACGAGCGAAGATGTTGAGGTATGATTTCAGCGGAGATTACGTAGGTTGTACTATTGAAGAAGAGAGCATAGGAGAAAGAGAAGAGGAAGATGAATACTATGCCGAAGATGGATCCGGTTTGGTTACCGCCTGAGGAGTATTTTGCGGAAAGGGACATGAGGATTGCGAGTTCCGTCGCAAGGACTAGGCAACCAACAACTATGCATTTTTTGATTAGCAAATATAAACAACTGTGGTATATATCTTAAGACTCACCCAAAGTTCTGACTCGAGGCCATCGATCAGCTAGAAATAAGTTACAACCTAATTGTCCAAGAACACCCATGATTCCGTAACAACCACTAATCAATAATACAGTATTCCCTGTAAAAGAAAGGGATCTATAGAGAAGTCCTTGGTATACTTGTATTACACCAGCGCCAGTAAATTGAGTTAAACTCATGAGAAGCATTGCTGTTGCTGTTCGCCGAACGTACCGACGAGTAAAAGGCTCAAAAATGCTGATATGCTTTTGTTCTTCGGATTCCATTTCTAGTTGGGCCGTAATCTGTCTAAGTTCGTAAAGTACGAAGACTTCGCCTTCTCGAAAGTGAAGCTTCTCTAGTACTTCGCGAGCTTCGGCATTGCGCTGTTTTTGAGCCACTGTAATTTTTATTTTCAATTAATAAGATGCAAAGGGAAGAGAGAGAAATTACGTACGCCAACGAGGAGACTGTGGTAGGTACTGTGTAAGAACAAGAAGGATGACAGCACCGGGAATCTGCATCCCAAGCGGGATTCTCCACTGAGCATTTCCCTTCGCGAAACTCCCCCCATACCCCACCCAATTCGCCAAAAAGAAACCAATAGCATCAATCATCCCTTGAATACCAACCAAGCGTCCCCTCAACCCGGGCGGTGAGATCTCAGAGATATAAATCGGCATAGTACTTAACAACAACCCTGTGGCCAGTCCTGCAATAATCCGCCCTACAATCATCATAGCTGCTCCATTGGAGACAGTTTGAAAAAGAGCTCCAATTATGGCGAGGATACTAGAGAGAGACATAGCGAAGCGACGACCAAAAGTGTTATTAATGGCCCCTGAAGAGATACCACCGATCACATTTCCAGCAGAATAGCTGGAGACAATAGCTCCGAGAAGGGGATTGTTGGTATTGGAGGGGCCAAACATATAGTTTGTGAATGATTGGTGGGAGATTGTTGTTGCGATTAAACCTGTGTCAAGACCGAATGTTATTCTGTTGAAACTCGTTAGCAAGAATAATGGCAACGGGAAGTGAAAGAAGAGTTATCTACCCTCCTAACGCAATAGTAGTTGTAGCCAAAACTACCAAGTGACGTTGGATGAACGAGCGGCGAGGGGCCGAAGGATGCTCAAGCGCATGGTCTTCCATTGCTTCTGAGATATCATAAAGTTTATAATTGAGAGAAGAAATTGATAAGAAGTTGATGAAGTCTTCCGTTTCATCTTTGTTTATACTAGGACACAATTCTTTTTTAGTACTATGCAATACATGGCGCCCATGGAGCGGGGTTGATGGCGATCGTCGATAATTGAGGTTGCACTACCTACATCTGAGGAACGATACCCCGAGAAACCGAGCTATTACAATTGGAGTTACATTCATAACGTCGGTAGCATTCTGCTTCGTCACAGGGGTAACAGCTCCGCCAAGCGTTCTAGCAGCTTCCTTTCTATGCTAGAACCACCACTAATCAGAATAATTGTTGTCTAGCGCCGCTATTTCTTTCTTCACCTTTGTGACACTCATCTAGTATGGATTCTTATTCTATACTAGTAAATATTAAGAAAGCGACACTATCCCCACAAATTGACCTCCCTGGCTCCTTGGCGGAGCTGTTACCTCTGTGACGAAGTATGTAACTGAGCTAAAATAGGCTAAAATCTGCATCACTGTCACGAATTATATGCTACGCGATTACTCGAGACACTACCAATTATTTCTATGTAGACTTATGATAATACATATCTAATTGTTAAAAGTCGACTGTTTTTGTTAAATATGTCGGCCCCTCGTGATAGGCGTTAAAGTGGCAGTGACACAACGCGCTTGTAATTAAGTTTCCGAAATAGTACTGGAAAGTTCGAGAAACAGGTACATTATTTACTGCCGCTTTTAATGTCGCGGGCCTTATTTGAACGGCTGAGAAAATCGTTTCGCGGAGGACAAAAAAAGCAAAAACATACAACAGCAGGTATTCGCTGGTGGTCACCCACCCAACTACTAATCTGCCGATCTGAGGCTTATGTATGGCAGAGCGGACGGGATGCCCAGTTCTCCTCAGTCTATGGTCGTATGTGGCCAAAAGACTATTAACTATTTACTTAGAAGATTTCAGCATTTGGACCTGGCCAAAAAATCTTAATCACCCGCCCTGAATCACGAATTCTCCCGACCAGTTCACCCACTGCACTCTGAAGAAACTCGCGATAAGATCGTAACAACAAATCAAAATGAGCGGTCTGTGGCGGGATACGAATAGCTTCATATTAATATTGAAATAGCGCAGACAGGACAACATCTATACCCCGAGACAAAATTTATACACACTACGGAGTTACCCTCTTCGTCGCTCAAATCAGCCTAAAATGCTCCATAACCTCTTCAGTATCACCGCAGAGCGATTTAGATCTTCCACCATCATTCGAAATTGGCCGTAATTCCTACAACACATTTTCATCTTCCATTGTCGATTCCGATATGCAATTTCTCTTTCCCGTGCCTGAAGATCTTCTTGAACGATTATTCGTGTCGGATGGTATCTGTACCTCTACCTCTGTTATTGCAACGTCAGCTCGATCTCAAACGAGGGCAATGTCGCAAACCTTTCACGACCAAGTCTCCCGGGCTTTTCTCAGCCTGGTCATCCGTCTGTACAGGCTGCTCTTGGGTTGCGTCGGAAATATGTAACAAGCTCCGTACATTCTCGTTAAGGATATGCGAGTGCCTTTGGAGGATATGTTCCCTGAGTGCGGCACTTCCATTGATACTTTGTTCACAATGAGGGCATTCGCTGGTGCTGCTGCAACTTCCTATTCGAATGGTCAAATTTCATTAAGTTTATGAGCCTTGGAGACTAAATACCTTTTCTTTGGTGCTCTTTGAGATTCCAATGCCTCGAAAACTGGCGTAAGCAGAGAGAACATGTCAGTTTTAGGGAGTTGTCACCAATTCCTCCTCTCATGATTACCGGAGGCACGAAATTTGGGGTGGCGGGGTTTTCAGGTGCAACACCACTACGCCTGGTCTGCTTGTTCTTAGGACGAGGTCTTTTGCTATAAGATTGATCGGAGTCGTCAAAAACCTCAGAACTTTCGGACCCTTCAAACTCATCAGACTGTTCGTAGTTCTTCAGGGTGTTCGAGTGACCAGCTTTCAAAGTTTTGCTTTTCGCGGTCGCAATGGGGCTCCCGAAAGATGCGTTTATGGGAAGTTTCACAACTTCGCCATGCTCTTCCAGTGCATGTATTTTCAGATCCTTAAACAATCTATTACAACGTCCGCATTTGCCACATAGTCCTGCGACGCAAATTGAGCATCTTGGAATACGACGAGGTAGAACAAGGGGTACTCACGATTCTCTTGGTGACTTTGCAAATCTGCTAATTGGGCGAAATCCTTTCGACATTTTGGGCAAGTCGGTCTGGGTTGGGATTGTTCTGACGATATTTGCTTGTCCAGTTGCGACTTGTCAAATTTTCTTCGCGGCAAATCTCTCTTTTGAATCAACAGCCTACTGCTTTGTTTAGGCTCGTTTCCAAGAGGAACTTGACCGAAAAATGTTTTCGAGTTCACAAGGGCATCTAGCATTTCATTTCCGCTACTAGGCCCATCGTTCGAGTGCATATAAATAGTCGCAAGCAGCCAAAACCCCGAATCTTGTTGGTCAATGGATGTGTGTGTGCCAGGTTCGTGGACCTTGAACTCGTATCGATTGTTGCTCAACAATGTCTTCGTCTTTAAACTTAACACTGCTTCGAAAATGCTCTGCAATTTGTAACGCCGATTTTTGGTGGCGTCTTTGCCTTCTCCCCAGGATCCGAAGGCTCCGTTTGGTGGTTCAGCATCAGGTGGAATGAACAGAGGCGCCAGGGTTCTTGATAGTCGGCATGCAAGTTCGTCCGCTTTCTTTGATATTACGCTTTTCCGGAAATTGTCACTGTTGACCAGCTTATGATGTGCTGCCAAATCGAGATTTCGCAAGCTCGCCCAACCATCTGGAGCTATCAGTATCTGGTATTCAGGATGATGGTCATGTGACTTGCCAAAAGCCTGAACAATTTCTCGATAAGCCCGCAATACAGGGGACTCGTCGGGATCGAGGGTTGGAAATTCAGACATAAATACCCATTCTTTCACAGCTGCCATTATCAAGCTTCTGAGAACAACTTCGGGGTCAAATTTGGAAACCCAACAACGCAAAGTCGATTTTTCCTTGGCTACATCCAGTTCACTTCCAAGTATACAGCGGATGAGCCTAGCTAGCTCAAACCCCGCTACTATATCGGGTACAAGCAAAGGTTTACGCTGATCGTGACCAGGTAATATGATTTCCAGCTCTGATGAGAGCATATCCATTGCTGAGGTGACCTCGGTCCAAGAAAGCATCGGTTGCACCTCGTCACACCGTGTGAAAGGTGCGAGCTTCTCCATGTCTTTCACTCTCTTGGACAACTTCCAAATCTCCTCATTCTTGAGATACAAAATGTCCTCGAGGGGGTTCTTTCCAGCCTGTCTACGCTCATCTCTGGCGATTACCAGGTGTGTGTTCTCTCTTCGCAGTTTTTGAGCGTTCAATTTATGGTTTTCTTCTCGCTCAAAGGCTTTCCATGCTTCTTGGTTCCATTGATGGCGTATGTCCCGAATCTCCAAATTCTTTTGCTTGATTTCTGATAACAACCTTCTCTCCAGCGGCGTCTTTTCCCGCAACGTTAGTTTAGTCAGAGAGGACTGTTTTGCGGGAGCAGGTGCTGCTGATGTGGATATAATTGGAGCAGTAGGGGCACGTTGAGAACCATTTGAGACTGCAGTAGGTGCGGGGGATGTCATATTTAATGAACCTTGCTGGCTGCTGGGTTGGACTTGAGAAGGATTGAACTCCTGGTTCTCGAACGATATCCTTGTCCGTCTTTTGTTTCGATCTCCGATTCCTATTTTTCCCGTGTCTGGCGGTCCGACGACTTCTTGTGAGCGTGTTCGCTTCGCAGGGTGGTCATTTGATTTGTTCTAGAAATTCCCTTTTGCATCAGCTATCAACAACACAGTGCTTGTAAAAGAGCGGAAGTAACTTACCCCTTCCTCTTCACCATTGCTTTTTCGTTTTCTGTCGTCCTCTTTGCCATTGGGTTGTTGTAGGTTCTCTCTCACCCATTGGCGAGTATATGAAAGTTCCATGGTATGATCGACGATGGAGTTTTCGTGAGCGTATTCTGCGTGTATTTCTTTAACGAATTCGGGATAGACTGCTCCGAGTTTTGTTGTCATTTCTTTAATCAATTCCTGTTCTTCTGTCGACAAGTGACTCAAGCATCGGGTACCCTTTAATCGGAGATCGGTTTCGCAGAGCTTATAGGGGCTTCTTGTTCGCTCGTTATTGGCTACTGTGCGGAAGCGATTCTCGATCTGCTGTATACTGAACCGTGTTCCCGTTGTCTCTTCCACCGGTTTGCAAAAGATTTCGTTGGCAGGTTCCACGCTGTTCTGCACACAAAAGTCCAGCCAGGCGAGAAACGCTATTCTTTCCGCAAATTTCCATATCATTCTGTTTAGTGTTCAAGGTTAAAGCTTGCGAAGTAGACGGAACAGCCAGAATTGGTGATTGACGGGATCGTTGAATTTCAATACAAGAGAGAGGTTGACTGGTCGGCCTCTGTCTCTATAGATTCCCTGTGGGCAAGTGTCCGATTATTTGGTTGGATGCTGAAATTCTGTCACCTCACTCGGCCACATCGAAGCAAACAAACGACAGGAAGTGGCTTGCATAGGACGCGGCCAATCCACGCACTCAAAATATACACAAAAACGGCCAAGTGGAACTGATTTGCCGACGCTTCCCGAGGTCAATATTGTTTGTTTGTGGTAGACAAATGGGTCATGATCAGATACCTGGTCGATTTTCCTAGCAAGACATTTGGTTTAGAACAATTGAAAATTGGATTTTTTGATTGTTTTAGTCTATATAAGATTTGCCATTATCTAAGGGGTTTCAAGTAATAAGAATAATGGATGAAAACTACCCGAATTCCTTTCCAAAAGTTCTCGCCCAGCCTTTCGTCTTCTATCATAGGACCTTATTACCCCTGAGCCAAAGCAAACAAACCCGTCATTGAGAATGCCCATCGCCAAGAAGAATTGATGCAAACCCCGCATTTGGCGACATGGATAGTCCCTTGTCGTTCCTTCTTTTGTCTGATCTGGAGGCGGGGAATTATTTCGAGATTAGCGGCGTCGTTTGTATAATAACAACTGGGGATCCGCGAAGTTTGCTGGTCACTGCTACTTGTACTTTCATTATACTACTAAACCGCACGACTAAATCCCCCGAAAATGGCATCGGACGGCTTCCATGAGTTTACTGATGAGCAGAAGAAGCTATTTACCGCTTTATTCATTCAATCAGCCTTGCAGTCTCAGCATGAGAACCCAATCGTCAAACCTCCTACGGGTCAGCAAGTTGGCAGACACGGCAATGTCTATTCAGATTCCGACGTCGACATGCCTTCGCAAACCGCTCCAGCACCCCTCAAGTCGTCGGCTCCGAACTCGAAACACACACACAAGCCCCCAGACACAAAGGCAAAGTCCAAAAACCACCCCTCCAAGCCTTTAGGAGTAACCAAGCTACCTCTACCTCGCAAGCCCATCAAAACTAAAAAACCAAAGGCTAGTCGTGGTCAAGATTTTTCCTCAATCGAACGGTCTGAGAGCCCCCCTCAAACTCGACCCAAAGCGAATTTCTGGACAGCCGCGAACCAACAACAACCTCGAGCAAAGTCTTCTTCTCAAAGCTCATTCTTTCAAGCTCGAGCTTCAACTCAAACACAACCGGGAAGGAAAGAAAAGCTACTCCGCCAAGCAAACTCCAAGGTGTCGTATATCCCAAAGAAGAAATTCATTTTAGGTCTGGATTACGGCACTACTTTCACATCTGTCTCATATTATTCCCATTCCGTTGATGATTTCGAATTTACTGTCCTACCAGGGGATATCAGAAGCATCCAAAACTGGCCAATGCGCAGTGGTGAGATTCGACAAGTCCCAACGCAAAGTTGGTATCCTCTCGTTCCCAGATGCAAAGCCAAACCACTTGACAACGACCAATCTGAATACGAAAGCGATACCGAGATGAGCAATTCTTCCAATTGCAAGATCAATTGGTCAACGAAAATTGACCAGCATGGTTACGAAACACTCGGTTCCAATATCGACAACGACAGAACAGAGACATTCCTATGGGGATACGAGGTAGAATACCATATGTACGAAGCTGGAACAACCCGGAACGTCGATCGGTTCATGGATCGCCCTAAACTGATGCTTGTTCGGACCAAACATACAGAAGCCGACAGAACAAAACTTCGACCTCGTCTCAGTGGCCTCATACGTTCTGGGATTGTGCATGGTCACGGAGAAAGTGGTCGGTTAAGCATGCAAGATCTCGAGGATGTCATTGCCGATTATCTGATCCGGGTGTTTCAGCACACCAAAGAACAATTACAGGAAAACGAGGGGCTCAGGAACGATTCCGAGGTGGAGTTTGTGATGACCGTACCTGCCATTTGGCATCAAGGTTCTTCTCGTGTCATGCAAAAGGCAATAGCTACCGCAGTTGGTGTTACGGGCCTCGGGACTTTGTCCTATGGCAGCATTGATAACCTGTTTGTTGCGACTGAGCCGGAATCCGCGGCTACATACTTGATGGGAGTTGACAACGAGCTGACGGTAATCCCCAATCTATTCCCCACCTTCATCTGATAAACTCTTCTGACGACGGTAGGCTGGCGATACCATCGTCGTGCTTGATTGCGGGGGTGGGACTGTCGATGCCGCAGCATTCGACATTTCCAGCTCTTACCCGCTGAGGTTGAAGAATGAAGTTGGCCTACCAATTGGTGAAGTTCATTCATAATCATTTTATTGAGCGCTTTATAGCTAACAGAAGTTTAGGAGACAACTGTGGTGCGAGTTATCTCAACGACAATTTCGAGGCCAGAGTACTGGAGCGATTGGCTGATGAAACATATCTCGACGTTCATGGCGAAACTCGGGAATCAATTGCCAAGAGACTTGTGCCCACATTCGAGAGAATTGACAAGAGAAACAAAGACGTCACTAAGAGGCCAGCGGGTTCTTTAAAGATACCAGGCCTCCGTGGGGATGTGAGAAGAGGGCTCACGGGACCAAAAGCTAAGCGATTTGAAGACAACAGACTCCTCTTGGATTGGTTTGTTATTTTCTCTGCTTTCGTGTTTTCTACATGCTAATAATTCGAGACAGGCAAGACTATGAAGCAATCTTCATGCCGATTCTTCATGGAGTTGGCAAATTACTGCGAACTCAGCTCGAAATGGCTTTTGAAAAAAAGAAAATGGTTCAAGTAGGCGACAGCGCACAGAAGTTTTCCATCATCTGACAAGAATTAGAAAGTATTTTTGATCGGTGGATTTGGAGCTGCGCCATCCCTTCGCAGCTATCTTCAGAAGTTTCTCGAGGACCTTGTTCACGAACTAAGCCTACCTTATGACATTGAACTAGCCACAACGAGTTCTCAGGACAGGTGAGACCTAATTATTTGTGAGAATGAGATGCAGGGCTAAATTTTCACAGCGTCTCGGCAATTGCTTCCGGTGCTGTTCTTCGAGCTCTGAACAAAACAGGTGGTCCTATCAGACGAGCTGAATCAAGCTATGGTTTTCTCCGTCGTGAGCCATACCAGCCACATCTCTTCGAGGAGCACAGAGTGCAGACTCCCCAAATAGACCCATTCGATGGTCAAAAATTTGTCATGACCATTGACTATTTCATAGTGAAGGTAAGCAAATCCGAAATGTTCTGCATTTGAGGTTGCTGACTCGTTTTTCAGGGGATGGTATTGAAGCCGCTGCACAAGTTTGGACCATTTACTTGCGAACATGCTTTCGAACTTTCGAACGAGGAACTCCGCTGTGAGGAAGTTCTGTATGTAGCTGATTTTGCAAAACGTTCACATTTCCATCCTGGTCACGCGGAAAATAAAGGTAAGTCGTCGTACTACCCAACTTAACGACCGAAATTTAACTTGACAACTAGGAGCCCAAGTTGCTGGGAAAATTGTCACATCAATGAAAGACTTTCGCAGTCCGGAAATTGTCGTTCTTCCAGACGCTGATGAAGATGGTGAGATACAGGGTGAACCTCACTACCAGGTTTCATATGATTTGATCCCAGTTATTGAGGGCAGAAATCTTCGGTATGAGACGAAGGTTCACGGAAAAGTGCGCAAGACTTGTCAAATCAGTATCGCATCTGCTTTCCGACCGGGCACAGATTGATTCCTGTTTTTTTGTTTATCGGTTATTCTTTTTTGCCATGATTTCTACGGTTACGAAATGAGTTTGATGTTGGGCTTGTAGTCAGTTTTGAAAGTGTGTTATTATTTATGATGAACGATAATGAGGTATGAGGCTAACGATGAATTTATGTTCTTAGATTATTATATCTTAGCTTGATGGAGTGGTGGAGGTTAGACAGTCCCCAATTGATAGTCAGCGAAAACCATTCGACAATTGGGTCTTTTTTGATTGTAAGATAGTCTGGCTTTTCCCCCAGAACCCCCAGAACCCCCTTCCTCTAGAACTTTGAACATTCAGGAAGTAATGTTCGTAAAGGCTTACGACAACCAAGAACTCGACTTTCTCTTCATCGTCTAAGATTTTCGTGATATCTTACCACGTGACACAGGGCACATAATATATACCGTGGCTGGAAGTTGAGAGCAAACCACAGTACGCAAAAATCAGTCAATATTTATCATAGTATTATGGAGGATTCATTTTAAGTTTTTTTTCGCTTTTCACTGCGCTCTTTCAGGCATACTGTAAAGTGTGTTGGTGGGTGCGGCACAAGGGGGTGGAGGGTACATAGCACCCACTTTCCACCACGCTCTCTCCCTTTTGTTATCTACCATCTACACCCTGTTCTTATAAACTCAATTCTAAATCTCCTACAATTCTTTTAGAGCACATAGTTCAAATGCCAGAAAACTCAATTAGATCACAGTCCCCCGAGTCGGGCAGCAGAAAGCGTAGGCGGAGCGTAAAAGCGTAAGTCTCGCGATCCGATTTTATACATCGCTAACTCTCATGAAGGTGTGATTCATGTCGAAAGATGAAAAAAAGATGTGAAGGAAATGTCTCTTGTAGCAGATGTGTTCGATTACGACGTTCGTGCTAATTTCAAATGACTACCAATGCTGTTGATGATATTCCTCAAACTCGATAACATCCGCCTAGAATTAGCGTGACCTAAAGACTGATATGGAGAAACTAGTCCGGAGAGACAATCGGGAGACCCTAAAAAATTGGCGTGCCTGGAGTAGATTTTTAAACATTACATTGACGACGTCCCGAGAGATCGAGGAGCTTCGTGCCCTTGCAAAGCCCTTTGAAATTCCTAAGATACTCGAGTTGGTTGAAGAAGCAAAGGATTTCGACCAACCCGCGATAAATGATGAGTCTTTTACTGTGAAGAAGATACCCAACAATGTTGCTCGTGAGTGTTCTGGTTGCAGGTTCGTGAACCTGGCTCACAGTGTTAGATTATTCAGGAGAGCTATCGTATTGGAACTTCTCAAAACGTGTTCAACGTGAAATAGTTGGTCTTGAAAGAAACAAGGTTCGGATATCTGCATACTAGCCGTCGTTCAAAGTTTAATTCGATATAGGATCAATGCCAGCTGAGTGACGAGAAGGAATATTACAGAGCCAACATTTGCAATCATCTGAGCTGTTCAGTCCAACGAAAGGGTTTCCTCCCCAATCGGTAGCCGAATTTCTTGTGGTTACCTTCTTCAAATATGGCCAATCGAATTATTTTTACGTTGAAGAAGAATGGGCCATGGCGAAACTGAAACACTTGTACACGTAGTGGCTCAAAAGACTCGCCAGTGAGGTGCATTCTCCTGATGCTTCTGGCGACAGGAACGCAATATGTTGACCTAGACTCAACTGAGAATTCAGAAAATGATTTAGAGGGTGAGCATGATGTCAGTATTATTCTGTATCGGTCGGCTGTGCAACTCCTCCCTGACGTGCTGGCTATCGCATCTTTGGAATCCGTACAGGCGTGTGCCCTGCTGGGAATTTATACTCTACCCTGGACACATCTGGACTTGCATACACTTACCTTGGATTGGCAATCAAAATGGCTATTCAAAACGGCATGCACCGAAAATACTCGGCAATCTCACCGGATCAACATGCCCTGGAGGGTGGACGGTATATACACTTGAGAAGGAGGCTTCTCCGTAACTCAATTCAACATTATTAACATTTCACAGACGAATATGTATTCTCCACGGAAGACCTTTGTCGATTTTGAGTTCTGATGTCGATACTGATCTTCCCTCCGACATAGCAGACTTCCGGCCGCGCAATCTTTGAGCAATAATCATGCTAACCACACACCTTGGAGCAGTTGCATGCACTAACAGTACTATGTAAGTTATAATTCTTCAACCTCTTCATTAAAATTCCACTGACATTTCAAAGCAAAAAGCTTCGATTGTCCGCGAAAAACTTATAAATCGAACGCCTCGCCGAGCTGATACGGCAAAGCGAAAGTTTGAAAAAATCGTGGTCTTCACTTCCCCCTGAAATTAATTGCAAAGGCCTTGACCCACAAAACGGCATGTTTCGCGCAAATTTACACCTAAATCTTGCTTTCCTCTTTACCAAAGTGTTTATGGGTCGGCTATTTTTATTCGCGCGGAACAAAACACCCATCACAGCCGAGCCCTCAAAATCAAGAGCAGCCATTGCATAATCCGCACTATCCTCAGACTGTACACAAGCCGCATATCATATCCACGACCTTTGCAAGCTAATTCACGATTATGGCGGGTTGGCGAGAGCTTCATACATTGAACTCGGCGCCTGTCGTGCTGCCCTACTCGTATTTCTCACGCATAGCTTGAACAGTGATACCAAGCACTTGCGAAATGCGCTGACGAACGGTATGAGTATGATGCGACGAATGACTAGAGAGGTATGCATCTAGCACAGTCAGAATACGCCACTATCGAGCTTCTCGAGGAAGCCCTCACACACCTGAAATCGAAGACAGAATTAAACGTTCACCAGAAGGAATCGTCGGGTTATTTGAAGTTTAAGAATTGGCAAACCGA